>CAUYRH010043526.1:0-32932 GCA_963574655.1 Perodicticus potto | reverse complement strand
TCTTTCACCGAAAGAAGAATCTTCAGTACTACGACATTTCTGCCAAAAGTAACTACAACTTTGAAAAGCCTTTCCTCTGGCTTGCTAGAAAGCTCATTGGAGACCCTAACTTGGAGTTTGTTGCCATGCCTGCTCTTGCCCCACCAGAGGTGGTCATGGACCCAGCTTTGGCAGCACAATATGAACATGACTTAGAGGTTGCTCAGACAACTGCTCTCCCAGATGAGGATGATGACCTGTGAGAATGAAGCTGGAGCCCAGCGTCAAAAGTCTAGTTTTATAGGCTGTCCTGTGATGTCAGTGGTGCAGCGTGTGTGCCATTTTATTATCTAGCTAAGCAGAACATGTGCTTCATCTGGGATGCTGAAGGAGATGAATGGGCTTCGGAGTGAATGTGGCAGTTTTAAAAAAAATACCTTCATTGTTTGGACCTGCATATTTAGCTGTTTGGAACGCAGTCAATTCCTTCTTGAGTTTCAGATAAAAGACTGCTAGAGTCACATCACAATATCCAGTGGTGAAATCTTGTTTGTCATTGTCATTCCCATTCCATTTCGTTTAGAATCAGAATAAAGTTGTATTTCAAATATCTAAACAAAAATAAAAAATAAAATAAAATCACCAGATTTTTGCAGAAGAAGGAATATTATCAAAAGCTGGGTTTCTGCTGTTGACCTTTAATAGATTTTTTAAAATGATACAACACCTATTCATTTTGGGAGAAAGAAGTTTTTGCCTTGAATTTGCCTAGAATTTTTTTGCCAATTCTAATAATTTTTTTTAGGTACAGAACAAACTGTGTTTACTGTACACAGTAGGCAGAATGATGTTTCCCCACAGATGTCCAGACCCTAATACCTAGTACCTTACACAGCAAAATGGACTTTGTAGAGGTGAAGGTAACCAACCTTGAGATGGGGAGATTATTCTGGACTATCAGGGGATACCCTATCTAATCACATGTATACTTAAAAATGGAGAATATTTTCCAGTTGTGGTCAGAGAGCTATAGGATCAAAGGGTTGGGGAGACTTTTACCCGAAGACTCTCAATTTGCAGCTGCTGGCTTTGAAGATGAAAGAAGAAGGCCACATGCCATCTCATGTGGTTACCTCAATGGAACAACCCTGAGTTTACAACCTGCATGAAACGGGGACTTCATTCTCACAGCATAAAGGAACTGAATCCCACCAATCACTTAAATGAGCTGGAAACTTATGCTGCCCTAGATCCTCCAGAAAGGAATGCAGCCTGCAGACACTTTGATTTTATCCCAATGAGACCTCTGCCAGATTTCTTTTTCTTTCTTGTTTGTTTGGTTTTGTTTTTTTGAGACAGAGTGTTACTTTGTCACCCTCAGTACAGTGCTATGGCATCACAGCTCATAGCAACCCCAAACTCTTGGGCTCAAGTGATCCTCTTACCTTAGCCTCTCAAGGAGCTGAGACTGTAAGTGCCACCATGGCACCCAGCTATTTTTCTGTGATTTTTTTTTTTGTAGAGACAGAGTCTCACTTTATCACCCTTGGTAGAGTGCTATGAAGTCACAGCTCACAGCAACTTCCAGCTCCTGGGCTTAGGTGATTCTCTTGCCTCAGCCTCCTGAGTAGCTGGGACTACAGGCACCCGCCATAACGCCTGGCTAGTTTTTGATGCAGTTTGGCCGGGGCCGTGTTTGAACCCGCCACCCTAGGTATATGGGGCCGGTGCCCTACTCGCTGCGCCACAGGCGCCACCTGCACCCAGCTATTTTTAGACAAGAATCTCACTCTTGCTCAGGCTGGTCTTGAACTCCTGAGTTCAAGCAATCCATCCACCTCAGCCTTCTAGAGTGCCAGGATTACAGGCTTGAGCCACCCTGCCCAACCCTCAGATTTCTGACCTATATAACTGTAAGATGACATTTTTAATTGTTTAAGCCACTATATTTATGGTACTTTGTTAAAGCTGCATAAAAAACTAACACAGCATATGTCTACAGCATAATATCTTATTTTCATACTCAGATCATCCTTGCAGTACCCATATACAAGAGATTTACTATTAATTTTACTACACTTAGCATTTAGTCAGCACTATCCCATGAAATGGAAATTCAAATACTGCTTGCTAAAATCCAATTAAATATATCTTACAAATGGAAAACATAAAGACTCTAGTCTCATTTCAGGAAGCTAATATTTTAGCTTAAGAACACTGGAACATTGAGTAAAAGACGAAAATTATTAGCTTTGTTTTAGATTAACAATGTTAATGTGCCATGCTGACCATTAATCTTCCCCTAAGAATTGCTGTTGACCGGAATCAGAGCATTGATTGTTCTCAATTTTAAAGTTTAACTTTGAGAGTCGGTAATAAGAAGTCCATGGAAGTACAAGGAATATTTAGGTTTTTTCAGCTAAAAGATACTCTAAAAAGAATAGGAATCATCACTAGGAAAAGCAATGCTTTTGCTAGGTGAAGGCAGCCAATATTAATAGGCCCAAATAAAATGGCTAGTTTAGGGCTTCATTTGTATTTGCCCTTTCCTGAGATATTTGTGTTCCAGTTGTAGTTAATTAACTTTCCCAAAGACCTGGTGGCAAACAACAGAAATTCAAGTGAGCCAGGGGATCACAAACTGCTATGGAAGGTGTCAAACTAAAGAAAACTGAGTTTCAGCTCATAAAGAGGGTAAGGAGGAGGTACAGATCCAAGCCTATAAAATCAATAATGGTATGGTGTTCTAGAACAAAGGCAGTGGATTGAATCAAATTTTGCTTTCTCTCAAAACCCCAGTGAAAAATATGTATGTATTTTTAAAAAGGCATAAAGTAACAAGGACAGAGAACAAGGCAAGAGAAAAAAGCATCAAAATGTTGAGACTTGGAAAGCAAAGGAACTAAAGTAAAGGATGTAGCTGACTCCCAAAAGCTGAATTGGGGGGGGGGGGCTCCCAAAAGCTGAAAACTAAACAAACTCTCTCTGAACATCCTCAAAGGCTCACCATCAGATGCCTCTGAATCTTGGGTGAAAGAGAAGGGATAGAGTAAAAAGAAAGAAGTGGAATTAGATTCCCAGATCCCCTCCCCAGCACCTCTGGAATACTGGCCTTCTAATCTCTGGAAAGACCAACACAAATGGGTCCTGGACTGGGGTTCGGGATGCAGGTAGATAAGCAGGTTGAGGAGGGAGGTTCTGCATGGAATACAGAGGATTAAGTGAACATATGAAGGCTGAATGCTGATTGCAGCAACTTTGAACCGTGTGGGAACTCTAACCATCTAGCAAAAAATCCAAAATTGTTTACCCTCTGTCATGGGACTGACTAGACCTCTACTGGATGAATTGCACACTCTCAACTAAGAAAGACTGGTATATAAAAGATAAGCTTGGTTCTAACAGTGGCCCTCTACATTACTAATTAACATGTCATATAATTAATTTTGTGATCAATCTAAGTAGGAAGAGGATGGGTGAGAGGAGGTTTACATCCTGTGAGTGCCTCAGACCCCTGCCAGATTACCCTCTGGCTCTGTTATCTCTTATCTCTGTAAGTAGATTAAAAACGTGATTGTGGAGTGCTGGTGTGCCTAGTTCTCTCCTCCTCTATGTCCCTTTTTTGTGATAAAACTTTCACTCTGATGCACTCTCACAGATGGTGCGTATAATCCCAGTGCTGGTTACACCCAGTGACCAGACCATGGGCACTTAGATCTTTGCCCTCCAGGCAGGAGACTGGAAGAAGTTTAAAGAATCTGACCTACCTACGAGGAAAAACTAAAAATAAGGAGATTGGAGGTTCTCCAACTACAGGGAACCACTCAAACATTGTCCTAGTATAAGGATTCTGCATTGGGGTCATTATGTTCCCACAGAATATTTGGCAACACTGGAAACATTTTTTTTTTTTTTTTTTGAGACAGAGCCTCAAGCTGTCACCCTGGAGAGAGTGCCATGGCATCACAGCTCACAGTAGCCTACAATTCCTGGGCTCAAGCGAGTCTCCTCCCTCTGCCTCCCAAGTAGCTGGGACTGCAGGCGCCCGCCACAACGCCCAGCCATTTTTTGGTTGCAGCCGTCATTGTTGTTTGGCGGCCCCGGGCTGGATTTGAACCCCCCAGCTCAGGTGTATGTGGCTGGCGCCTTAGCCCGTTTAGCCACAGGAGCCGAGCCTGGAAACATTTTTGATTGTCATGGCTGGTGGGTTAGTCTGGTATCTAGTGAATAAAGCCAAGGCTGCTGCCAATCCTCCTATGATGCACAAGACAGACCCTTCCACACACATACCCAGCAACACCCAAATGCTCACCAATTCCAATTAGCCTTTTTTTTTTTTTTTTTTTTTTGAGACAGAGCCTCAAGCTGTCACCCTGGATAGAGTGCCGTGGCATCACAGCTCATAGAAACCTCCAATTCCTGGGCTCAAGCGAGTCTCTTGCCTCTGCCTCCCAAGTCGCTGGGACTACAGGCGCCTGCCACCATTTTCTGGTTACAGCCGTCATTGTTGTTTGGCGGCCTGGGCTGGATTTGAACCCGCCAGCTCAGGTGTACGTGGCTGGTGCCTTAACCCGTTGAGCCACAGGCGCCGAGCCTCCAATTAGCCTTTTAATGTCTTAGGCTCCATCGTGATCAGATAACCAGAAATTACCAGATAGCTATGCAAAACCTCTAACAAAACAGAAAACAGGGTTGGCAGGGTGTGAATTCATTTCCTTGCCTTTTCTAGCTTCTGGAGGAGGTATGACTTCAAGGCTCCTGACCTGTTCCTTCCATCACTCCAACCTCTTGCTTCTATTGTCACATTCCCACTTTTTCTCTGAATTCCTTCCTCCTTAAAAGGACTCTTGTGATGGCTTGGCTCCTGTAGCTCAGCAGCCAGAGTGCCAGCCACATACACAGAGCTGGCAGGTTTGAACCCAGCTCAGGCCTGCCAAACAACAACAACTACAACAAAAGATAGTTGGGTGTTGTAGAGGGCGCCTGTAGTCCCAGCTACTTGGGAGGCTGAAACAAGAGAATCACTTAAGCCCAAGAGTTTGAGATTGCTGTGAACTGTAACACCACAGCACTCTACCAAGTGCAACATAGTGAGACTGTGTCTCAAAAAAGAAAAAAGGACTCTTGTGATTTCAGACATGCCAGGATAAATCAAAGATAACCTCACCTAATTTAATCATTTGTCATTCACAGTAACAGTCACAGGTTCTGGGGATTTGGATAAGGACCTTGGGGCTGGTAGGAGGGAGGTCCTTATTCAGACTACCACAATCAAAATAGGAGATGTGATATCTATGCATTAGAGTGAAAAAAGAAAACAGCAGAAAACAGCAATAAAATAGTGAAGAATTTAAGGATTTGAAGGAGCCTACCAAATGCCAGGCAAATGGATGAAAATAGACCTACATCAAGGCACACTACTGTAAAATTTGAGAATACCAAAGACAGAGATAATCTTCCAGAGGGGGCAAGAAAACACACAAAGGACAAGAACCATGGCTCTGGCCTTCCCCATAGCAACCCTGAAATGGAACACAATGAAACAATGTCTTCAAAACTCTGGGAAATAATAATTTCCCAGTTAAAACTATACCCAGGCCTTCACAGTCAAGTATTAACAATTTTATCTCTTACAAATCCTTTTTCACAAATACAAGGCAACTAGTCAAAATTGAAGCAAAATAACTAGAGAAAATAACATGAGGGCTGTCTTCACCAACATAACTTCAGAAATTGTACCACCTTAAAAAAAAAAACAAGAATGGCAGATGACTCTGGCCCAGCTTGTTATCTGTTCCCATCTGTTCTTCTAAGCTAATAGGTGACAATTAGCTTAGAAGAAGAAATTGGAGGGCAACCCAGTTCCTCTTACCACATTCTTACTGACCACTCAGTCCCTGGCTCAAAGTATTATGCTATGGTAGGCCCAGTTTTCCCAAGACTCCCTCATACCTTTGCCCACTGAATCCCAAGGAGCTCTGTAAATTCAGTAAAGCTGAAGCCAGAAACATTTAGTTAATCATCTCCTAGAAGCTATCAGTTAGCAGTAGGAATACATACATATTGCCCCTTCCTTCCTAAGTGTGTGCTTGTACCTACTTTTCTTTCTTTTTTTTTTTTCTTTTTGTAGAGACAGAGTCTCACTTTATCGCCCTCAGTAGAGTGCTGGGGCATCACACAGCTCACAGCCACCTCCAACTCCTGGGCTTAGGCAATTTTCTTACCTCAGCCTCCCGAGTAGCTGGGACTACAAGCACCCACCACAACGCTCAGCTATTTTTTTGTTGCAGTGTGGCCAGAGCCGGGTTTGAACCCACCACCCTCGGTGTATGGGGCCTGCGCCCTACTCACTGAGCCACAAGTGCCACCCATGTACCTACTTTTCAAAACTAAGCAATACATGGTTGAAAGTACGTAGATTGTAAATAACTGTAAAGATGATCAAAAGTCTAATACAAGAGTCAGGATACCACCTCACATCCATTAGGATAGCTACTATGAGTAAAGTAGGAAATAGCTAAATGTTTGCAAGGACATGGAGAAAGTGGAACTGTTGTGCTCAGTTGGTGGCAATGTAAAATGAAGCAGCCACTATAACTAACAGTGTGGCAGTGCCTCAAAAATCAAAAATAGAATTACCATATGATCCAGCATTTTCAATTCTAGGTATATACTCAGAAGAATTAAAAGCAGAATTTCTAAAAGATACTTGACACCCATGTTCACTGCAGCATGATTCACAAAAGCCAGAGATGGAAGCAACCCAAATGTCTACCAACATATAAATAGATAAAAGGTGATATATACATACAATGGAAATGATATTCAATCCTAAAAAGGAAAGAAATTCTGACACATGTTGCAACATAGATGAACCTTGAAGACATTGTTATGAAGTGAAATAAGCCAGTCATAAGATGTCAAGTATTATATAATTCCACTTACCAAAGGTATCTAGAGTAGTCAAATTCATAGACAGAAGAATAGTAGTCATCAGGGGTAGGGCAGAGAGTTGTTAACAGTTATATCAAGTTTTAGTTTTACAAAATTAAGAGTTCTGGCAGGGCCCATAGCTCAGTGCGTAGGGTGTTGACCACATACACCAAGGCTGGTGGGCTTGAACCCAGCACGGGGCCAGCTAAAATAAACAATGACAACTGCAACCAAAAAAATAGCTGGGCATTGTGGCAGGTGCCTGTAGTCCCCTCTACCCAGGAGGCTGAAGCAAGTCAATCACTTAAGCCCAAGAGTTTGAGGTTGCTGTGAGCTGTGACGCCACAGCACTCTACCCAGGGTGACATAGTGAGAGTGTCTCAAAAAACAAACAAACAAAAAAAACCCCCTAAGGTTGGGATGAAGCCAGTCTATTTGCCAAAGTTGACTTAACAAGTCTTCAAGATTTTAAATAAAACAATCCAGGCCTGACATAATTGTCTGTAGCCAGACATTATATTAAATTGGTTTGGAAAACTTATCTGGGTCATAAGTAATGGACCTGCAATAGGTCATTCAGAGAAATTAGGCATGTTTTGGGGATGACATTATGAAAGTTGATTATCCTTCATGCTGAGAGACACACTACCCAACTAGTAGATAATGGTGTCATATCGTATCATATCATATAGCATGTGTTTTTTCTGTCAACCATCCCTATCCTCTAGTTCCAGGGTGAATTCTGAAGTCCAGAACCATTGTCACTCTGTCAACTACCCAAGGACCTAATGTGTTCTAAGCACAAAAAGCCTGAGGGTGATGGTATGTAAGGAGAATAAAATACTCCCAACTCTCCAACATGTCTAAGTATTTGACTTATCCTGGATAAGTTGTAGTATCTTCTGTTAAAACATTTTGAAGATTCTATATCAAATTTACATTTCAAAGGCAACATTTTTGAGTTCCATAACTGGGGAAAAATTGGAATTGTTTGATAATATGTTAAAAATTAGGACCAAGAGAGGACCATGGAAAGCAAAGCACCTTCAGCTAGAGCTGAAAAATTTCATTGCCATCTTTCGACATAAATCATTTGCAAGTAAATAAATACATGAATTTGACTGTATCCAATTTCTAGAAATATATTTATATGCACAGAAATTCAAATATTTTTGTCATCTGTGTGGAAAAATACAGAACATTCAGAAGTCTTTAATCAAAGCAAGTTTAAAAAATAATTTATCTTCTTTGAAATATTTTCAAATTTATTTCTAAAATATTAAATGTATGCTCATTTATAGAAAATCTGGAAAATATTAAAAAATTGCAAAGAAATACCACTGATAATTTTATTTATGAGAGAAAACTCCTAACTAATGTCTTATGACTGCAAGAGAAAGTAATATTGATGGTTACAAGCACAGCACCCCTCCCCTGAGACCCACCCTTAGGCACTTGCTAAGTTTACAGCTATATTTGCTAAAATCTCTGTTCCAGGCACTTCCATAAGAGACCTGTAAAATAAGTGATAATCCTCCCACTTAACCATACAAAGGACTTTACTCAGAAAGGAAAAGTAACTTGCTTACTAGCATATGGTGGAATCCCATTCAAATCTGGATTTGATTGCTTCTTTTCATTGCATATAATACTACCTCCCAGTCAAAAAATTCTTTCTTGACTAGCCTACATTTAAATTAAAACCTACTACTATTGGTGTGCTCTCACCTAATGGCACAATGTAAGGGCACACCTCCTGGGTGAAGGGCTCAACCACAACTTGGTCTTTATCTAAAAATGTGAACAATGTAACCAATGTACATAATCATTTGTACCCTCATATTAATCTGAAGTTAAAAAAACTGCCGTATTTACTGTTAATAAGATGATTTGGCTTTCTGAAAAGTATGATTTAATTTAGGCTTTACTACAGATGCTCCTCAACTTATGATGGGGTTAAATCCTGCTAATCTCATTACAAAAAAATATCCGAAGTTGAAAATACATTTAATACACTTAAACCTAGGGAAACTCATAGCTTAGACTAGCTTATTTAAAATGTGCTCAGAACACTTAACATAAGGCTACAGTTGGGTAAAATCATTTAACACAATGCCATTTTATAATAAAGAGTTGAATAGCTCGTATAATTTACTGAATCCTACAGTAAAAGTTAAAAACCAAATGGTTGTTTTAGTACTCGAAGTTTGGTTTTTACTGTGTATGGCTTTCACATCACTATGAAGTTCAAAAATCTTAAGTGAAACCGTAAGTCAGGAAACATCTATAGTAATTTATTCCAAAGGCTTTGCGATTAAGGGGTTGAATGTTTCCTACTTCCTTCTGAAAGTGGCTGAAATGATTACTATCCTGTATAAAAACTCATGTAAATTAAGCACATACCTTTACATCAGACAGCATTTCAAGCATCTAACAACAAAAAGATCTGAGGAATTTTTAAGATATGTTCTATTCCTCACACATTCAAGATGTTTTCCTATATTTTTGTAGTCATTTTTTCTGAATTTTTTTGTTGTGGGGAGGAGTTATTTGATGTGGGTTTTTTAAATTTTTTTCTTTTGTTTTCTTTCCTTTTTTGTTGTTTGAGTTAGTATCTCACTCTGCTGCTGCCTCGGTTAGAGTGCAGTGGCATCATCATAGCTTCCTGCAACCCCAAAGTCCTGGGCTCAGGTGATCCTCCTGCCTCAGCCTCCCTAGGAGCTGGGACTACATGTGCACATGACCACATGTGACTTTCTTTTTTTTAAGAGACAGGGTCTCACTATGTTGCCCAGGCTGCTTTGGAACTCCCATGCTCAAGCAATCTTCCTGCCAAACACAAAATACAGTATCCGAAGAATACCAGCAACACAGTGCACTGTGGAGTTATCAGTTGTTTCCTCTTGTGATCCAGTGGCTGACTGGGATCTGTGGCTCACTGCCACAGCATTAAGTGTACTATACTGTATATTACTGGCCCAGGGAAAGATTAAAATTGAAAGCACAATTTCTACTGAATGTGTATCACACTTTCACACCATTGTAAAGCCCCAAAATTCAATGTTTAACCATCTTAAGGACCATCTATGTCACCAGTGGACTGATTAATAAATCGTGACAACCACCCCCCCCCCCATTGATACAATAGAATGAATGCAGCCAAAACAACTAGCTCCTTCTCTTGGTGAAGTGCCTCATAGGGTGGGGAAGATCTTTGACCAGGTGCAGGGGCCTACATGGTCACTGGCATCAGTGCCAGGTCCCAGGGCTCTGGGGATGCTCAGCTGATTCACGGAGGCCTGTGTAATAAGGGACTCAGGGGGAGGACCCAGTTGGTATCATCAGAATGGTTTTTATAAATGAATGAAGCAAATGAGGAGATATATTGAGGTTTCTGTCAGAGAAAGGAACTACAGACACAGAAAGAAGTTAAAATAAGCCCTGTGGAGCAAGGCTGGAATCACAGGCATCAATGTGAACTTCTGGTTTCTTATAAACAAGGATGTCAAGACCATGACCATTCCAGACTGCAGTAAAACAACAGAGCAACAAACACCCTCAATTATCCCAAGCTGGACAGACATAAAAGACATCACTGGGGCAACTGATGAAATCTGAGTGGGCTCTATAATACTGAATCAATGTTAATTTCTTGATTATAGAGATATTATGGATATGTGAAAGTATATCCTTATGTTTAGAAAATATACCCGGAAGTATATGCAAGTGAGTAATGAAGCATCATGTCTTCAATTTATGCATAAATGGTTCAGGAAAAAAGTACACATATTATCATGTTTGTATGTAAAGAAAGACAAAATGATAGGATAATTGTGAATAACTGCTGGTAAGTGGAGAATCTAGAAAAATGCAGGCATTCTTTATGCTATCATGGCAACTTTTCTGTAAGACTAAAACATCCTAATAAATACAATAGAACCCCTCTGGTTGATCACCTCCCTATCCTGACCACCTCAAGTTGACCTAATTTTCCTATAGACTGAACATGCATTACATATCCTCAATGTACAGTAAGTAGACCTAGTTCCTAATGTTGGCCACCTCCATATGTTGACCAAGTTGTGGGTCTGGCACCACAGCTCATACCTATAATCCCAGCACCTTGGAAGGCCTGCTTGAGGTCAAGAGTTTGAGACTAGCCTGAGCTGGTGAGACACCCATTTCTATAAAAAAAAAAAAAAAAAAAAAAAACCAGGAAAATTAGCCAAGCATAATTGCATGTGCCTGTCATCATAACTACTTGGGACTGAGGCAGGAGGCTCACTGAAGCCCAGGAGCTTGAGGTGTCAGTGAGCTATGACGATGCCCAAGAGACAAAAGCAAGATTCTGTTTCAAAAAACATTCTTTATAATTAAAACAAATTCCAAGTGGAAAAAACCAAAATTCAGAAAAATATGTATATGCTACTTTGTGTAAATACAGGCAAGGATGGCAAGAATATGAACATGTATACATATGTTGTGAATATATTCTTATATATGCAAAGTACCTCTAGAAACATATGCAAGGAAATTGTATTTCTTCTACCATTGGAAAATGAGTAGAGAATGGGAATTACACTTTTTATTCTGAAACAATTTCGTACTATATGAAATGTACTAACTTAAAATGCTTTAATTCAATGGCTGCCAATTTGATATGTTAGCCCACCTGGGCAACCTTTTCAAATAGATTAGCAATTAATAGGTTAATTTTGATTCCTGAAATTGCATTTTAGTGGCCAAATCTGACCTTCTCTAAACCCCAAATTCTAAATTCTTTTTTTTTTTTAAAAGTACATTTATTTTGTTTTTTTTTTGCAGTTTTTGGCCGGGGCTGGGTTTGAACCCGCCACATCTGGCATATGGGGTCAGCGCCCTACTCCTTTGAGCCACAGGGGCCACCCCCAAATTCTAAATTCTAAGTAAATTAGGAAGTTAGAAACAAATGCTTTGTGTCCTATGAGGGAATAAGATCATAATCTTGGGAAAGACTACCCCAAAAGAGAAAACAAAACATCGGAAATCAGGGTTTGCACTGAGCCCTGGATAGAAACAAAGTCAGACAAGTCACTTCTCCTTTCTGGCTTCCTTATTATTAGGGACCTAAAATATGGTTGAGGGTAAGGTTATCTGAAAACTAACATAATTTAGGTAAATACTCTTAATACTATGTAGTCTTCAAAAGAAACTTTTCTGTAACTATATATCTAGCTCTACACAGGTCCACTTACATGTTTTCTTTCACCTCTGCCACCTGAAACCAGACCAACCCCTCTTCTTTACTCAATGTCAAGATAAGGATGACCTTTATGATGATCCATTCCCACTTACTGATAAGTAATTGCATTTTCTGTTCCTTATGGTTTTTTCTTTTTTTGAGAGACAGTCTCACCTTGTCACCTTCAGTAGAGTGAGTGTCACAGCTCACAGCAACCTCGAACTCTTGGGCTCAAGTGATTCTTTGGCCTCAGCCTCCTGAGTAGGTGGGACTACAGGCACCCGCCACAACACTCAGCTATTTTTAGAGATAGGTCTCACTCTTGCTCAGGCTGGTCTTGAACTCATATGCTCAGGCCTCCCAAATGCTGGAATTATAAGTGTGAGCCACTGCAACTGGCTGTTCTTTATGATTTTAACATTTTTCTCTAGTTCACCTTATTGTAAAAATACATAATATAATTTGTAACATACAAAATGCGTTAACTATGTTATCTATAACTCATCCAGCCAATATCAGCCTATTAGTAGTTTACCAATTTTAGAGGAGGCAAAAGTTGTGCCTGGAATTGTTGACTGCTCAGGTGGTTAGCACCTCTACCTCCTGAGTTTTTCAAGGATCTACTGGATAATATTATATAGCTATTTATTTTTAGTTAAAAAACAATTACTTGGCACAGTATTTGTAACATTCTAGATCTCCAGTAGTAGATTCACCAGTGTTCATTTTACTGTGCTTTTAATCTAAATACAGTAATTATATTTTGTCGTGTCAGACATTACATAAGACTAATTTTTTAAATTTCATATTAATTATGAGGGTGGAAACGATTAAGTTATAATGTTAGGTGAGGCCCTTGCAGTGTGTCCTGTACTCAGCAGGTGCGCCACATACCCTCACATGGTGCCCATTAGTTAGGTGCACACCAATCCTCCTTACCCTCTCCTCCAACCTGAATTTTGCCTTGTGTAGGTGTGTATTAATATTAATTAGTCTACTGGATTCATATTAAGTACATTGGATACTTGCTTTTCCATTCCTGTGTTATTTTACTAAATGTTCTCCAGGTCTATCCAGGTTAATACAAAAGATGTAAAGTCTCCATATTTTTTATGGCTGAACAGTATTCCATGGCCTAAGACTGTAATTTTTAAAAAGTTAAAGCAACAGGGCGGCACCTGTGGCTCTAAGGAGTTGGGTGCCAGTCCCATATGCCAGAGATGGCGGGTTCAAACCCAGCCCCGGCCAAAAACTGCCCTAAAAGAAAAAAGTTAAAGCAACAAAAGAATTAGTATAGAAATTTGGTCCTTATATTTAAAAAGAGAAGTAAATGCAAAAAAACCAAGTATTACATGCCAGCAATATATATTTATTATTCATGAATGGTCAAAAACTACAAGGCCCATTATGA
Source organism: Perodicticus potto (assembly GCA_963574655.1). Taxonomy (NCBI): domain Eukaryota; kingdom Metazoa; phylum Chordata; class Mammalia; order Primates; family Lorisidae; genus Perodicticus; species Perodicticus potto. Next base: position 19,388 of record CAUYRH010043526.1, on the reverse strand, counting down.
TGAGTAACCACACATATGAAATATCACTTAGCAACATGGAGTGAAAAGGACAGTTATATTTTTATATTAAAAAAATACAAGTACGCACACACCCTTTCTCTCAAGTGTTCACTGCACACTTCTACAAAAGCAGGAAGCATCAAGCTGTAGCAGTTCCAATATACATAATATGTTGAAATATCTCAAGCATAAAAACTGTACGTTACGTTGCAAAAATAAAGTTTCTCTCTTCAAACATTTTGATCTGAGCTCAAGCAAAGCAAATAATGAACACCAGTGATTTTCATATTATTTCACACACTTTAAAATAATCAACATAAAAGAGTAAATAATTGCAAAAACCCTGAAAATATGGAATTATGGGAATGAATGAAAAAAAATTCTACAGCAGATCTGTTTTATCCTGGTTCTCAAATAGTTAAGAATCATAATTTATTATACTCAAAATGCAAGTTAAGCCATAACAAACAAAATGATAAACAGAAATATCATTACTGCAAACAAGGCAACACTGCCTTTTATTTCTTTAGACCGATTCACTAGTGCAAGAGCATCATTTACCTGAAAGATCGTAAGAGTCACAATTAAGGAGTACTCATACAAAACTATTTCCTTTTCTCTTTAAAAAGTGCCACATACTATACTTTTCATTACAAATAAAAAACCAAAAAACAAAGCCAACAAACTAATGAAAGACTGTTTGTCTCCATCTCTTGTCAATGAGAAAAGGCCAAAGTGATTCTTTGATTCCAATTCGAAATGGTGTTCGCTGGCCAATGCCCAAGGTCTCTAATTTGGAGCAATCAAGCTGAGCATTTCTTGGACGTTGTGCTCCTAGGACAGGGCTGTCAGTAATCTTTAAAGAAAAATAAACAAAGAAAATCGTAAGTAAATGAAAAAATACATCTTGAGATTTTACATATACTTGCTATATCATTTTAACCCTTAAAACAAGGGTTCTCATCTCAACCTTCCTAATGCTGTGACCCTTTAATACAGTTCCTGTAGGTTGTGACCCACAGGTTGAGTATAGCCTTAGAGCAAGAGATCTAATTTAATCATCCCTAAAAGATTAAAATGTCTGCCATAATCAAGACAGTATTTTCCCTACAAACTTCATTCATCAATACTCGTGGTCTTCTTTACAGATGATAATTTAGAAAAAAGCAGCAATAAATTGCCAACATACATGCACAGTTCACTTTGATTCACACTGAGAAATGAAGTTATACAACACATCCCAAAATAAAAGGAAAAATGTTATCCGTTATACATACTATATAGTGATGGATTTGAACTTTTGAAAAAAGTAAACTTTTAAATGCCATCGACTTACAGGTCTTAAGTGACTGCTGGGGAGATTGAAGGCATCTGCAATTGCACATGCCATTTCATACTTAGTCATTTGTTCACTGCCAGACCAGTGAAAGGTTCCCTTAATCGACGGATCCTAAAAACAATGACATAGTAAGTTCCAAAGATTTTCAACCTAGAGTTAAGTATAACAGATTTTACAAGAAAGCTAATTTAAAAGGTCTAGGAACTAAAATGAAACTCTCCTTTTCTGGAATGCTTTCTACAAGATAACAAAAATCAAAATCAAGGTGGCGCCTGTGGCTCAAGGAGTAGGACGCTGGCCCCATATACTGAAGGTGATGGGTTCAAACCTGGCCCTGGCCAAAAACTGCAACTAAAACCAAATTCAAATACAAATATTCCCAACTAAACACAAAAAAGCAACTTCTAGAACTTAGCCATAAGGATTTTAAAATAAAATATAGCCCCAATTTTATTTAAATAGTGAAAATACTAAGTGATTAGATTGTTATGGAAACAGTCCAACTTAGTATTCTTAATTATCCTCAGCTAAAATCACAATTTAGAATCAATCTATTTTTCCAGATGACCTAAGTTAAGCATTCTTAAAATTTGTCTTGGTAAAATTTTACGTATTTAAAAAACGGTCACGGGGGCAGCGCCTGGGGCTCAAAGAAGTAGGGCACCGGCCCCATATACCGGGGGTGGCGGGTTTAGACCCAGCTCTGGGCAAAAACTGCAAGAAAATCAAACCAAACCAAAACAAACAAACAAAAAAAAAACGGTCATACTATTATTAATATTCTAAAATAAATCAGTTTCTAATCCTTCTTTGTATGAATATTCTTAGTACTTTTTCTTTTTTTTTTTTTTGAGACAGAGCCTCAAGCTGTCACCCTGGAGAGAGTGCCGTGGCATCACAGCTCACAGCAACCGCCAATTCCTGGGCTCAGGCGAGTCTCTTGCCTCTGCCTCCCGAGTAGCTGGGACTACAGGCGCCCGCCACAATGCCCGGCCATTTTTTGGTTGCAGCCGTCATTGTTGTTTGGCGGGCTGGGGCTGGATTCAAACCCGTCAGCTCAGGTGTACGTGGCTGACGCCTTAGCCCGCTGAGCCACAGGGGCCAAGCCTACTTAGTACTTTTTCAAATGTTTAAAATAAATTTACATTTAAGTATCTTTAAAAAAATAATAATATATTACTCTTAAGTGGCCAAAATGATTCCTTCCTCTTTGGCACTAAATATATCTTAACTTATAATATCCTTCTTCAAAGACATTAGGTGATTATTTTGTTACCCAAAGAAAAAATGAAAGTTTTTCATAAACTTGCAATTAGAGAAAAAAAGGAGATGAGATCTACAGTATATAAGAAACAGAAACATGAGGGCATATTTTTATTCTTCATACATATAGTTTTTTCCCTGTAAATTACTTTTGTTTGGTCTCCTAGTTTTAAACATTTAACTTTCATTCACTAACATTCCAAGTACAGCTATAAAAGTTTAAGCACAGAAAAGACACAGTAGATCTTCATTTAGATGGAAGTTAGGAACCTTTCCTTCCAAAAACCCACCAGCATCCTCTTTTCTGCTAGCTGCCGACACACAGTAGCTACATCTTTGACGTGTGTGGGAAACCTCTGCTGCCAGTGGTCCATGTTTGCTGACTTATTGCTGAATTGCACTTTATCAAACATAACAGTCACAGCACTTTCTTCAAGCTTCTCAACTTCTCCGTACAAAATAGGAATCCTCAAAACAGCAGCTCCTGGAGATGAGTAAAGCAGATTTTTTAAAGTGGAGGGATTCCTGAGTTTCCATGTGATATGCAAGTGTGTGATGTAATATCCAAGTAGAAACTTTGTTTTTAAATAAAAATATACTAAGTAGTATATTTTACAATATACATAGCTCACTTGTAGTAACAATTTAAAAATATTCAAGATTACATTTGTTAAGTGTCTTCTGTCATTTGGAGTATTTTTACATGTCATGTCTACAATATGATTGTTAAATATAAAGCCTACCAGGAAACCAAATGCAATGAATAATCCTTGATTGCCAGAGTAAAAAACAAAAGCAATAAAGAATATTTGGGGGCTCGGCGCCTGTGGCTCAAGAGGTCAAGGTGCCAGTCACATACACCTGAGCTGGCAGGTTCAAATCCAACCTGGGCCAGCCAAACAACAATGACGGCTGCAACCAAAAAATAGCCGGGCGTTGTGAAGGGCGCCTGTAGTCCCAGCTGCCCTGGAGGTGAAGGCAGGAGAATCGCTTGAGCCCAGGATTTGGAGGTTGCTGTGAGCTGTGATGCTACCGCACTCTATCCAGGGTGACAGCTTGAGGCTCACACCTGTAATCCCAGTACTTGGAAGGACAAGGTGGGTGGACTGCCTGAGCTCACAGGTTCAAGACCAGCCTGAGCCAGAGCAAGATCCCATCTCCAAAAGATAGCTCGGCATTGTGGCAGGCGCCTATGCTGCTTGGGAGGCTGAGGCAAGAGGATTGCTTGAATCCAAGAGTTGGAGGTTGTTGTGAGCTAAGACACTATGGCATTCTATCAAAGGTGACCAAGTGCTGTGAGCTAAGACACCACGGAAGTCTACCAAGGGTGACCAAGTGAGACTGTCTCAAAAAAAAAAAAAAAAAAAAAATCAAGAGCTAAGATCTCACCCAGGGCAGAGGTGCAGCAACATAATCAAAGTTTATCATTGTTCCAAAACCTTGAGCTCAAGGGATTCTCCCGCCTCAGCCTCCCTAGTAGCCTGGACTACAGGCATGTGACACTATACCCAACTAAATTTTGTTTTGTGGAGACAGAGTCTCACAATGTTGCCCAGGTTGGTCTCAAATTCCTGCCTTAAATCAATCCTCCTCAGCCTCCCCAAGTGCTGGGATTACAGGCATGAGCCACTCATTGCCTGATTAAGGAATTTTTTTTTTTTTTTGAGACAGAGCCTCAAGCTGTCACCCTGGATAGAGTGCCGTGGCATCACAGCTCACAGCAACCTCCATCCAATTCCTGGGCTCAAGCGAGTCTCCTGCCTCTGCCTCCCAAGTAGCTGGGACCACAGGCACCCGCCACAACGCCCACCTGGCCATTTTTTGGTTGCAGCCACCATTGTTATTTGGCGGGCCTGGGCTGGATTCGAACCCGCCAGCTCAGGTGTACATGACTGGCGCCTTAGCCTGTTGAGGCACAGGCGCCGAACCAACATACATCTTTTTTTAAATACACAAAAAATGCTTTCATGAAACCACATTTCATGCTTCTCCCCCTGAAAGCTTATATTCTTTGTAATTTTAAATTTCTTGTTTTCGAGGGCATAAATTTTATATATGTGTAGATATGTAGGTATATAAACATACATACAGGAAAATAGAAAAAACAATGTTAACAAAAAGATATTGCCCTGTTTTTTCAAAATAGATCATAAAAATGTGCACTATAGGAATTGTTTTCTATATAAAGTTGTATCTGCATACACTGTTAATGTGATTTTTTTTTCTAATTAAAAATATTGCATATACATAAAATCAAACAAAAAGGAGTCCTCAAATACAACTAGGGGATAAAGCGGTTATATCTTACCTAAATTGTTCTCCAAGACAGCTTTTTCTCCTTCTAATTTTGTTTTGCCATACAAATTTAGAGGACTTGGTATGTCTTCCTCCCTATAAGGTGGATTTGTTCCATCAAATACATAATCTGAGCTAATGTAGATGAGAAATGCTCCAATTGCAGCTACAAAAAAGGGGAAAAATCTATTAAATCTTTATGACATTGCTCTTTAGTAGAATTTCGAATGGATTATTCATAATATGTAAAATCAAATCACTTATAATTGTTCTTCAAAACTTTAATCTTTACTCATTCATAAAATATTAATGAAGATTTTATAAAGTCATCATTACCTGCTTCCTTAGCTAAATTCCCAGAAGCATCCACATTAAGTTGAGAAGCAGCATCTGGCTGATTTTCTACAACATCTGGTCTTCTCTCTGCTGCACAATGTACTATGACATGGGGCTAGAAGTTAAGCATTGATACATTTTTAACAAAAAAATGGAACGAAACAGAAATTACAGCTTTCCTAGAGTAAGTTAATTCAAAGAAAAGTGTGTTAAATCAATATTCCTTCAAATAAATTAAAAATATATATAGGCACTGAAAGAGTAATTTAGTAATCCCTAGATAAAACCAGAAAAAAACTGTGTCAACAATTGTATTTCTAAATCAAAATAAGCTCCATCCCCCAGTTTGGATGGGGGAAAAGAGCTATCATTTATGCGACTAATATGACCTAAATATTTTACAATCCATATCAAAGTGAGAGCATCTCTTTGACCAATCACTTAAAAAAATATATCAACAATCTACAAAAATTATATTCCCAGTTGAGTATTTAGTATGCTACCTAGGATAGGCACTGTAGAAGGAGCAAGGATTTCATAATCCAATGGAAAAGATAGACCATCTGGTTCCTAGAGGAGTCAGGCCAGAGCCAAGATTTGGGAAGAAAACTGACTAAGTAGAGTCAGTGTACATACCAAGTTTTCTTCTTTTCAACAATTACTTACAGAAGCATTGTCTATGAATTCAAACCTGAATATGCGTAATTCTGGGGTGCTTCCTAAAATGTAGCATCCTGGGCCCCGCCACAGACTTACTGAATACTACTCTGGAGTGAAGCCTGAAAACAAGTTTAAGTGATTTTGATGCAAGTGCTCCTAAGACTACTTTTTTTTTTTTTGGAGACAAAGTCTCACTCTGTTGCTCAAGTTAGAGTGCGTAGCTCACAACAACTTCAAACTCCTGGGTTCAAAAGATCCTCCATCTCAGGCTTCCAAGTAACTGGGACTACAGGTGCCTGCCATAACGCTCAGCTAGTTTTTCTATTTTCAGTACATATGGAGTCCCTTTCTTCCTCAGGCTGGTCTTAAACTCCTGAGTCCAAGCAATCCACCAGATTGCTAGGATTATAGGAGTGACCACCAGGCCCAACTTGAGACTACTTTTAGAAAGAACCTCAACTCTAGATTTGATCAGAAGTGGAACAAAACCTAAATTTTTCTGAAACTTTTCTGTGACAATGGCCAACAACTATTTAACCTCTCTAAGACTGTTTTCTCAGCTCTAAAATGGAAATATTTACTCTGCAGTGTTGTAAAACTTACAAATTAACATTCAGAAAGCATTTATCAACAAACTAGGCAAAGAAGGGACAGATCTCAAAATTATAAAAAGCCATACATGATAAACCCACATCCAACATCATATTGAATGGAGGAAAATTAAAAGCATTCCCACTAAGAACTGGAATAAGTCAAGGGGGCCCACTGTCACCACTTCTATTCAACATAGAGCTGGAAGACTTGCCAGAGCAATCAGGCAAGAGAAAAGCTGTCCAAATTGGAAAAGAGGAGGTCCAACTATTGCTTTTTGACAATATGACCTTACAACTAGAAAATGCCAAAAACACTGCTAAAAGACTGCTGAAATGGATAAAAATAATCTAGTGAAGTCTCAGGTCACAAAATAAATGTATACAGATCAGGAGCATCCCTCTATACCAGTAACAGTAAAGTCAGGAGTCAAATCAAAGACTCAGTATCATTCACAATATCCACAAAGACAATAAAACACATAGGAATATACTTAACTAAGGAGGTGAAAGATCTCTGCAAAGAACTACAAAACACTGAGAGAATTAAATCACAGATGACACAAACAAATGGAAAAATATATTATGCTCATGTTAAAACTTCCATACTACCCACAATGATTGACAAAATCAATGCAATCCCCACTGAAATACCAATGTCATGTTTCACAGATCTAGAAAAAATAATTCTATGCTTCATTTGGAAGGAAAAAACAGCCCAAATAGCCAAAGCAATCTTAACCAAAAGAGCTAATCTAGAGGTATCCATTATCAGACTTCAAACTATACTGCAAGGTTACAGTAAGTAAAACAGCATGGTACTGGCACAAAAATAGAAACACAGACCAATGGAACAGAACAGTGAGAGAACCCAGATATAAAACCATCCACAAACAGCCAACTGATCGTGACAAAGCAGACAATAACATGTACTGGGGAAAAGAAGATTTCTTCAGTACATGGTGCTAGGAAAATAAGATAGCCACAATATAGAAGAATTAAATAGGATCCACATCTCTTCCCACTCACACAATTAATTTAAGATGGATAAAAGACTTAAATGTAAAGCATGAAACCATGAGAATGCTGAAAGAAAATGCAGGAAAAATTCTTCTAGATAATCAGCCTAGGCAAATAATTTATAAAGACAATCCCAAAGGCAAACACGTAACAACCAAATTCAAAAGAACATGCTTAAATTAAAAGCTTCTGCACTGCTGAGCAAATAGACAACCTACAGAATGGAAGAAAATATTCACAAGTTATGTATCTGGTAAAGGGCTAATAACCAGAATCCACAAAGAACTCAAGCACATCAGCAAGACAAAAAACTCATTAAAAGGTGGGCAAGAGACATGAATAGCAACTTTACAAAAGATAGACAAATGGCCAATAAACATGAAAAAATGCTCAACATCACTAATCACAGGGGAAATACAAATTAAAACCACAATGAGATATATCACCTTACCCCAGTTAGAAAGGCTTTTATTATATAGGCCAAAAATAGATATGGGCACAGGTGTAGAGAGAAAGCAACACTTACACACTGTTAATGGGACCACAAATTAGTATAACCTCTATGGAAAATAGTACAAAGATGCCTCAAAGAAGTAAAAGTAGACCTACTATTTGATCCAGAAATCTCACTATTGGGTTTTTACACAAAGGAAAAGAAGTCATTTTATCAAAAAGACACCTGCACTTGTATGTTTATTGCAGCACCATTAACAACTGCAAACATGTGGAATCCAACCTAAGGGTCCATCTATTCAAGAGTGGATTACCACAATATGGCTTGTATACTATGGAATACTACTCAATCATAAGAAAGGAGGAATTAATGCCTTTTGCAATCATTTGGATGGAACCAGAGACCATGATCTATAGTATCTTAGAATGAAAAAACACACACCATTATTAAATTGGCACTGATGAGAACACATATGCATAGAGGTTTCCAAAGAAAACTCAAGGAAATCAAGCAGGGAAAAGGGGATAGGAAGGGATGGGCAAAAACCTACCTAACACTATCTGGGTGATGGGCATACTAATAACTCTTGACTCAATAATTATAAAAGTGATCCATGTAACCAAAAACTATTTGTACTGTAAAATTTTGAAAAAATAAAAGAAAAATAACTGAAGGATATGTATATACCAAAATGCTGGGGGAAAAAAAAAAAAGCAGCAACAACATATTTGCAGAGAAAGTAGCACTTGGAAAGCACTCCATAACATAAGCTTACAAAATGCTTCCTATTTCTATCTTTGTCAACTTGTGTCTCAATCTAATTACATATCCCTTGCTATGCTTAAAAAAAAAAAAAAAAAGTAAAAGAAAGTACCCTATATTTTGTTGCTGCTTAATATGTTAGAGATAGAGCTTTTAAGTACAGTAACTTCCATGATAGCCTGGAAATTTTCCATATTATCCAGAATCTTAAGTTAGTTCATATATATGTTAAAATATACTAATCCATACCTGAAAATCATGAACAATGTGATGAACCGCATTAGAATCCAATAGATTAACCTGTTCAAATTTTGGTCTTGCTCTTCGAAAACCAGAGCCAACAGCATGCCAATTATTCTGCTGAAATTCCTTGAATACAGCTCTGCCCAGAAGCCCAGTGGCACCAGTAACTAGAACCCGCCTATTAGGGATGTTAACTTCCTCCTAAAAGACAAAGGGATTATTTACTTTGAAAATCATTCTCTCAGAACAATTAGTCAGCATTATTTTATACTAAATAAGTACTCTGATTCACATTTCATATCTACAATTCAAGTCCAAAGTTAGGACAAAGATTAATCAAGCTATATCAACAATTGTATCACTTAAGTTTTAATAATCTTATCCAAAAAAGAACATAAGACTTATATTTCCTAATCACAAAAAATCTTATTGTTATCATTGATGATGCCTGAATGAATAATAACCAACTTTAATTATATTCTTTAGCTTATAAATGTGTACAATGTGTTCTGCTCCTATATAGAAGCCCAACATGCTCTAAGCCTCTAGAGAGAACTGTTTTAGGCCTATTTTATGGCCTGAGTATTTGGGTTATACCTGACATTTCTTTTTTTTTTGAGACAGAGTCTCAAGCTGTCACCCTGGGTAAAGGGTCCTGGTGTCACAGCTCACAACAATCTCAAATTCTTGGGCTTAAGCCATTCTCTTGCCTCAGCCTCCCAAGTAGCTGGGACTACAGGCACCCACCACAACACCTGGCTATTTATTTTTTGTTGTTCCAGTTGTCATTGTTGTTTTAGCTGACCCAGGACAGGTTCAAACCCGCCAGCCTCAGTGTATGTGGCTGGGGCCCAACCCACTGAGCTACGGGCACCATCCTGTATATCTGACATTTCTGATTCGCAGTTTTTAACAACAAATTTTCTTTCAAATCTCAGTGATTTATCATATTTTGATGGGGCTGAGCTAAGAGAATAGTCAACATTTTAAAGTAATTTATTAAGAGGAAATAAATTTGGTCCTTATGAGGCTAAAATGCTTTCTAAGTCTAACCATATTAGTAAATGTTCCTGAGTTAACTCTAAATTGACCTACATAAAATAATTAAACACAGAGGGTAAGAAAAAATGAAGTATTTTAAACTGACCTGTTTCTACTGTAAAAAACCAAAATATTCCATGTATAGAGAAATTTAAAAGAACCACTATTTAGGAAACAACTTAAATGGTATGTTTCCAAGGCATAGTTTAAAAAATCTCTCTTCTTCCCCAATAAGACTGTTCTTTTAAAGAGTTAAATTTTAGGCTCGGTGCCTGTGGCTCAACGGGCTAAAGTGCCAGCCACGTACACCTGAGCTAGCAGGTTAGAATCCAACCCTGGGCCCGCCAAACAACAATGACGGCTGCAACCAAAAAATGGCCGGGCATTGTGGCGGGCGCCTGTAGTCCCAGCTACTTGGGAGGCAGTGGCAAGAGACTCGCTTGAGCCCAGGAGTTGGAGGTTGCTGTGAGCTGTGATGCCACAGCATTCTATCCAGGGTGACAGCTTGAGGCTGTGTCTCAAAAAAAAAAAAAAGTTAAATTTTAAGCACCCTGAGGCCCTTTCATGTCAAGAGTTGTTATAGTCACCTAATTCTGAGCTGTCCAAAACTTGATAGGCTGTAAAAAGATACCAAAATCAGGTATTTCTAGCATATGCAAGACCTACTATGGAAAGGCTATAAAATGTAAATTTTTAAGAATTATTTTTCCTTTGTTTGACCCATTTAGTAACATTTTAAAAGCTGAAAGAAATTTCACCCAGGTTCTCGGTAGTAAAATTTGGCTGTAAGCCAAATGATCTATGACAACAAGGATTTCAGCCAGGAAAATATTTTCTTTGAATTTTGGCAAGAAAACAGCTCTACAAAGGTTGAACCAGAAAGAGGAGAGAAAACATGCCAAGTCTAGGAAGGACACAATCAGAAAACAATTTACACAGGATAAATACTATAAAGATTTGTGGGAAAACAGTACAAAAGATACATGATTTGGGCTTCTGAATTTCTCAGCTTTTACTATACTCTATAGAAGCAAACAAACAGATGACAGTTCCTAGGTCAGTGGTTCTCAGTGTTCAGGATGGATCAAAATCACTGAGAAGGCTTCCAGATTTGGTAGGTGGGCCCTGCTAATTTGCACGCCTACCAAGTTCCCAGGTGATTGGTGACTACGGTAATTTGAAGATTGCAGTTTGAAGAGCACTGTAATCTGGAACTCCAGGCAAGTTCAAGGCATTCAAAAAGATCCAAATCGCTAATTCAAACAAACCAAAAAACTTTCATCTACCTTCCTAGTAGTAAGGACAGTTTGTTTCTTTACTTATTTATTAACCACAACTTGGAACTTCTGGGCTCAAGCCATCGTCCCACCTCAGACTCTCCAGCAGTTGGGACTATAGGCATGTGCCACTACCCCTGGCTAATTTTATTTTTTATAGAGACGGGTCTCAGTGTGATGATCAGGATGGTCTTGAAATGTACGTAAGACCACTCACCCGATCCTCCACTTCAGTCTCCCAAAATGCTGGGATTACAGGCCTTGAACGCCCCCCCCCCATCCCCAACATCTTTCCCCCTTTAAAAGGAAAGCTGGAAGTCAAAGTATTTTGTAATCTACAAAAGTGGAGCAGTGAATTAAGATCTCTGCATACTGGCATTCTACAAAGCACACTTCTTCCTCATTTTAACATTTGTTAAATAAAAGACATGAATCTTATTAACGTATCATAGTTTGGCAGTATTTTTTGCAATCTTAATTCCATCTTCAAATAAGAGCCCAAACGATCTCATAAATCAAGAGCACCTTGGAGTCGATAAAATTACAGAATTAAGTTTCCAGATGAACAAAAGTGCTTGAGGAAATATACTACACTTAAAGAATATTTGGTTGCATACAGTAAATACAACTTCATTATCTTTATACCCTGGGGTACTATGTAAGATCCCTAAAAGAAAACATAAAACTGCACACAGTACCCAAAGGCCAAATGTACACGCTTAAGAATTTTTATTAGAAGAGCAGGGAACTTTTAAAAAAGTTATTTAAAAGATATTTTAAAACTATCATGTTATATAAACATACATCATACACCTTTCAACCATAAGAACAGCTCTGATAGGGAAGATACTATTCCCAAAGTGAGGAATCTGAAGTCTAAAGATGTCCGCTGTAAAAAAGGGGAAAACCTGGGACCAGAAATTGTGTCTTTTTGCTTAACTGGGCAAGCCAAATACATCGGATTTTGTCTCAATCCTCTGGACTTATATTTGATTTCATAAATGATAAAAGTTTTATAGGGTGCCACAAATTATGGTATGGAGAACTTATTCCATCTCTATTGATCTAACTCCGCACTAATAAAAATGAGGTATTTGGACAAGATGACTAAGGCTCCTCCAACTTCACAGTTCCACATTTCTAATATTTTCTATATTATTCTTACCACAAAGAGTCTAACCAATACAGAGTGAAAAGAGTTTTGACTACTTAAGAAACTTTACCTTTGCACTCCTACAAGTTCTGAGGTGATGCCGATTATAGTAATTAGAAGACTGCAGTTTGAAGAGCTCTTAAAAGATGCCAATTTTTTTTTCAGTTTCTCTATAAACAGTACTCGTAATTATAAAGCTTTTAAAAGTATACACTGTTTTGTTGGATTTTTGTTTGTTGTTGAAAATAAATAGTCCTCTCAGAATTACTTTGGACCTTTACTCCACAAATTATGTTACACAAAACACGAGAATGCCAAAATACTTCAATAAACTCAGAAAAATAAAAGGCTGCCTAGTTCACCCAAATCACAGTAAAGACTTGAAAATATTTTGCCTGCCTGAAAAGCCTATTTTCTCAATTTCTACTACATGAGCTAATTAGATCAAGTATCAGTTCAAGCATCCCTACACCTATCTCTGCCTCATACTGAATAAACCCTTTGGTGTATGGAATTCAACTACTTCAGGTGATCAGATTTATGGACACCAAAAAGACTTGAAAAATTAAATACATATAAATGAAAGCAGAGCTACATTTATTATGTTCTTATTGTGTTAGCTAATCAAACGATACCAAATTATACAGGTAATGGGAGATGTAGGGCTCGTTCCCAATTAACTAACACAATAGTCTGGGATAGCGATTTCTTCTGTATTAACTTCTATTAAAAATGTTCTAGAAAAGCAAAGAATGAAATATCACTAAGAAGATCTTAAATTTTAGTGATAAATATAATGTAAATGATAAAATAGTTCCATTCTCATGAGTTTAATTCTACAGGTTTTGAGAGAGCAACAAGTATGCTGCAAAGGTTTTAGCTGCCAAAATTCAGTTTTAATGAAGGTCATGAAAAGCCATTTTTGTTTCTTCCTACTGTGAAAAGTAGTTTAAGCATTATAACACATAAACGCACATAAACAATATATAACACGCACTCGGAAATGTTTGGGGCACAAAGGAACAACACAGATTTAATTAGACCATCTATACTAACTATATCCTGAAAGACCCAAAGTGATTTGAAAACACTAAGTACATTTTGGAAGCATAAAAACTTCGTCTTATCAAAAACAGCCCGCCACACAGCACTTTAGCCTGGGCAACAAGAGTGAGATTCTTCCTTAAAAAAAAAAGGAAAACAAACAAAAGAACCACACCAGCCAAAACCCAGTCATATTCTCTCGTAGACATATTGGTCTGGGCATTAGCAATCTTCCTATAACCAAGCTGGAAATATTTTGTGTATTGAAGAACGCTAGGGGACCTCTGACATATAATGGAGTAATGGATGAGGGGATAGCAGAGATAGTATTCCTTCATGGAAACTTCATAGTGGTTCAAAGCCCGACAAACATCTATATTTGAATCCCTGCACCCATTTTACTGAACGAAGTTGGGCCAATTTCTCACCCACCGTACCTCAGTTTTCTCATCTGTAAACAAGGAAGTAACAGTGTCTCATAGTTATGAAAACTAACCCTATTATCCTTTGTACAAACTAAGGCTTTATTAAGTTATCTCCAATATTGTTCCTGAAAAGCCCCCTTTTCCTCAAAGCTACGAGCTTTAAGATTGAGGAATTTGAGCCAAACATAACCTGAAGGATCAAAACAGAAACAACTCTGGAAAAGCTAGCTGTTCCCAGGAGCTGAGACAGACCTCCAAAGTAAAATCTCCGCATACTTGCTTCCGGCCGCAGTGGCTGCGAAAGCAATCACCGAGCGGCATGCGCCGAGATAAACAAACTCTGAGGCACCGCCCCGGGCTCTGAGCCGGGAAGGAGGCGCTGAGACGACTCCCGGGCGAGGCTCCGACTCGGACGAGTCGCGTCTGGGAAGCCCCCGTCTCCCCGCAGTCAGGGTTGGTCCCCTGGAGTCCCAGGTTCCTACTACAGACCCGACTCCCTCACCTCCACTAGCCGGCAGCTTCCAGGAACAAAGTGTATGGAGAGTTCTTTCGGCCGCCCCACCATGCCCGCCGTCTTCGCGCCGCCGCCACAGCGGCCGCAACCACGATTGCCGCGGGCTTAGCTCGGTCGCCTTCGGCCCGCCTCTCTCAGGCCTAGGTCGACCCCACTCCTTGCTTCCGGCTTCCGCCGCCACGGTCGCATCCATTGATTGGCCACGCTCCGCTGACGCCCCCAAAGGGGGCGGGCGCACGCGGGGCGCTCCTTCGCAGCCCTCGCGCCTTCTCTTAAAGTGGTACATAAAACAAAGGCCCGGACCTTAAGCAATGCTTTCAAGTTTGTGGAGATTTTGCTTATTTGTGTGCTTTTTTCTTTTTTCTTCTTCACCGAGGTTAGGATTTAAGTGAATAGCCCTAGGGTTTCAAGTATGCAGGCTGCGCAGTGCATAATAATCAACTGGGCAAGTAATCTAAAAAATCGAATAAAACATTTTAGAAGTCCTGGGAGGGAGAGGGGCAGGAGGAGCACAGTGAACATATATCTAGCTTTAGGTGTGCATTTTGAAAGATTTAGAAAAAGGGAATAAAAATAAAAGTATTGGCAGGTGAGCTATTTGTCTTTCTGTGATCCTAAATATTAGGATGAATGAAGTCTCAAAAATGTGTAACTACTTTTCACCAAAAAGGTGTTGAATTATTTGAGTTTAGGGTACCTCTTCAAAACGCAGGTTCTTGGATTTTACCTATAATAAACCCCTTATTAGAGCTCCAGACCCACTTCTTAGTGGCGTTAACAGTTTGAGACGCTTCGCCATGGAGGCTGCAGCTTTGAGCTCTGTGAGCCCAGTCTTGGTTAAAAAATTAAAAAGCCAACCAGAGTGCAATGATGGGCGTTCTACCACTATTCGCCTTTAAAAAGTAAATCAAAACCAACAGCCCTAAGTGTTCAGGCTCACCCAGCACCCAAATGATTTTCCTTCCACTTCAGTACCGCCGAGTCCTCGAGTCAAAACTGGAGAGCTGGGAAATTGACGTAGAAAAATAACCCCAGCAAAGACCTTGTAGATCCAGACCCAACAGTCGAATTTTTGTCCAGACAGCCAGGAAATCGAGCTTTAAACGTCACCCGCAAACGTGACTACTGCTTGGATTTTCGTAAGGAGGCCTTGTTTTCTTAATCCTTCTTAGCATAATTTATACATAAGGGCCAAGCAGCCTTTTAAAAAGTTTTTCCATGTCAAAGGCCCCAGACTTTCTTTCCTCCCAAAGCCCCAACAAGAACTCATTTTCTTATTTATGTAAACGTAAAAGTTTCTTTGGAACAGTAACTGTCTGCGGGTCGTTCACTTTTCAATTTTACTGTTTTTTTGTTTTAATCCAGGCTATTATTTGCTGTTCATCGGAGTAGCATTATTTAGCGAATCCTTGAAAGGACTGCCCCAGCACCGAACAAAAGTAATCCCGAGACAACAAAGAAAGAGTGGGGGGAGGAGACCAGATCCAAGAGCCTCCCAACAAATTCTCTTAAAAACTAGGAAATGTTGTTTAAAAGTTTTTAGTGCAATTAATTTAAGATTTGGGGGAGTAGGGAAGTGTTCAACGTTAGGATTTAAGGAACTGGATATGCAATTAGCATTTCGATTCCCAGAGCAGCGGTGCAAAAGGTTTTAAGTTGACTTTTGAAAAATCTGGTTTGATATTTGCCCTGAAAGTTAGGTACAGTTGTGGGGGCAGATGTTTGGGTATGGTTTTTAATCATTTTCTTCGTATGATACGGTCTATGTGAATTAAACGTCATTCTTACACAGGCAATGTCTAACTTCATGTGGTAGCTAAGTCTATAAATTTAAAGACGTTACCTTAGATGATTCAATTCATATAAAGTTTGAAGCACACATCCGACACATAAATTCCTTACTTGTATAACAGAACTTTCACATATATCACTGCATTTCATCTGATAAATGAAACTGCTGTTCTGTTTTGCATTTTATTTTTTGCCAGTTAATGAGATTCAGCTAACTTCTCCATAATCTGGTTCCATAGGCCAATAACTATAGTTGATTTATTCTTCTATGTCCCCAGGTATTGTTTTAAGGAAATCAATGACACCCACTTCTATTATTTTTACAAACCCATTCTGCTTATACCAGGCATTCGCTGGAATGCTTTCAAAACAACTCTTCCTCTAGATAGAATGCTTCATTTCTTGAATTGCCAGCTCTTACCTGTTCCATATTCTCCGGCATTTCAGGCATGATTCCAAAATTATTTCAGGAAAACAGAAACGGGACGAGTTTCAGCCTCTGCGTTCTCTGGCAGGGTCTTTGTTCGCTTCTGCCTGCAGAGAGCGCAGGCACGCCAAAACGTGAGGCACAGCTTCACTTGACCTTTTAAATTAGCATTTTGATTCCAGTCCCGGAATCTCGTGTAGTTTTCCACACGGCAGTAAGCTAGCAGCTGATTCCCCATAGTAGTCTTGAAAATACCCAATGAGAAGTTTCATGTTTAATTGCCAGCCAAGCAAGGGTACATAAGCAAAACCATTTTGGTAGAATATAAAGGAAACTCAGCAACTTCTTGTCAAGACTTGTTGCAGTTTTCTCTTGCAGAGGAAAAGCAAAGAGCCAGCAACTGAAAATACACGGATCGTTCATTGGATTCCTGTCCGGAAAGGAACAGTTTTTATAATTTCATTCAGTTATGCCTTACTGCCACCAAATGTTTAGTAAAATTCTGCAGTGCCCGTCCCCAAATCCTTTTTATTTTTTTCTCTTAGTCTTATTTTTACTGGAAATCCCCTTATCTCTTAAGACTCTCTGCAAGAAAACTTTTATGGGTTTTTTTTGTTTGTTCATTTGTTTGTTTGTTTGGCCAGGGCTGGGTTTGAACCCACCATCTCCTGCATATGGTGCCGGCGCCCTAGTCCTTTGAGCCACAGGTGCCGCCTGAAAACTTTTAATTCATTATTATAAAGGACAGTAAAAGGCACTCTGGTAGCAATACACACAAATTAAAATGCATCAGGTCACTTCCATTAACATTGTCCTACCCTCTGGCCACTTGCGAGAATGATAAGTTCAAGGATTGTTAAGGACTTCTAGGTGAGTGAAGCCTGCACCACAGACTCTACAGAACAAAGTCATTTTCTAAGAGCAAAGTCTGATAATATTTTTAAGAATTTCAATAGTGATGACGGTGTTCAGTTAAACTTGGAAACACTGTACTAATTTAAGAACAAAAATTGCCATTCAAATTGAGCCATTCACAATGATAAGAAAAAATAAAATAACATCTTTTCCAACAACTTGGGAGGAAATGGAGGCCATTATCCTAAGTAACCCAGGAACAGAAAAATAAATGTTGCATGTTCTCACTTATAAGTCAGAGCTACATTATAGCTACATGAGGGCACACAGAGTGGTATATTGGACATTAAAGACTCACCAAGGGAAGTTGGAGAGGGAAGAGATGAAAAATTAACCTATAGAATACAAAGTAGATGTCTAGGGTGAGAGGCGCACCAAAAGCCTGGACTCTATCACTCTATAATACGTACATGTCACAGGATTAAACTTGTACCCTCTAAACATATTAACATAAAACAAATAAATTGAGCCATTCAAAAAATCAATTACTCTTTATATTCTACCCATCTAGAGCAAACAGCACATGGTAAACTTGAGGCATTCAGGTCTATAAGTTAACGAAAAAAATATATGTATATTTTTGGGTGTTTGCATTTAAATGGGCATCTTAAAAATTAGTATTGTGAAGATGTAAAAACTAAAATAGCCTAAAGGAAAATCTAGGGGGATATGTTTATGATCTTAAAAAAGCAAATATTTCTTAGATACAAGAGACATCAAAGCTATTCAATTCTAAAAATTGATAAAATTTATCCAAATTAAAAGCTGCTGGAAAAAAAAAAAGTTGCTGCTCATCAAAAGACACCATTAAAAAAATAAATCAGCAAACTATAGAATGGGGAAAAAATTTTAATAGATGTATCTTAAAAAGGAAAATTTTTTAAAGAATCTCAGGAACCCCAAACTCCATTTGCCAAAGGCTAGTTAAGTCTGGAGCCTAAGGCAACACCTGTCCATCTTTTCCCCAAATGAATAACTATTAGCCCACAAACTTGTGTAAAAGCATTATATTGAGGTTATTAGGTATGACATATTCAATTTCCTTAAGCACTAAGTTTGACAGTTGGTATTTCTGACATTTCACGTTGACACATCTTGTTTTATTTTTATTGTGAAGGTATATATCCTGTTTTTTTCAAACAGCACGTTTGGCTTATGATTATCTTTGGAATTTTTATCTAGACCAAATTTTGTTGAACCCTGGGTAAGTCAAAAGTTTGTGTTACTTTCAAGCATGAGTTGTGTCATGGAAACAGTACAGCTATAAATATCAATAGATTGTTTGAGAACAATGTGACTGATGAACGCCCAATACATGGATGGTTTGATGGTTTTGTTCTGGTGATTTTTTTTTTGCAGTTTTTGGCCGAGGCCAGGTTTGAACCCGCCCAATATATACATATGGGGCCAGCACCCTACTCCTTTGAGCCACAAGGTGCTGCCCTGTTCTGGTGATTTTTTTAATCATGAAACTGAGCCACATGGGTGACAGGAGACCAAGGTGGATAATGAAGACCTGAAAGCCATAGAGGATGTCCATCCATCTGAACCTATGTGTGAGTTAGCAGCAAGGTTTGACATTACTATTCCAACTGTATTGGGCCATTTGAAACAAATTGGCAAGGTAAAGAAGCTTAATAAATGAGTTCACTATGAATTAAATTAGGATCAAAAGGGAAATCATCTTGAAGCTTGCCTTTCTTTTTTTTTTTTTTTTTTGAGACAGAGCCTCAAGCTATCCCCCTAGATAGAGTGCCCTGGCATGACAGCTCACAGCAACCTCCAATTCCTGGGCTCAAGCGAGTCTCTTGCCTCTGCCTCCCAAGTAGCTGGGACTAC
>CAUYRH010043525.1:0-16560 GCA_963574655.1 Perodicticus potto | reverse complement strand
TAGGGCTGAGTACATTGGATACTTTTTCTTCCATTCTTGAGATACTTTGCTAAGAAGAATATGTTCCAGCTCCATCCATGTAAACATGAAAGAGGTAAAGTCTCCATCTTTCTTTAAGGCTGCATAATATTCCACAGTATACACGTAGCACAATTTATTAAAGTGCACTATCAAGAGTTCACAACAATGTTTCTCCTCTACCTCTTCCCAACCATCACGCACACCAAGCCCTGTGGCTGTGTTACCCTTAACTTTTCTGCCCCTAAGTAGTTTGACTGTAAAAATAAAGGGATTGGGCTTAAAGTTATTTCAATCTTTTTTGTCCTATTATGCATCCTTTTTTGTCCAACAACAAAAAAGTCAGTATATTTCAGTATACTGTCAGTGTATTTCATTACTAAGTCTTTTTCTC
The DNA here is from genome assembly GCA_963574655.1 of Perodicticus potto. NCBI lineage: Eukaryota > Metazoa > Chordata > Mammalia > Primates > Lorisidae > Perodicticus > Perodicticus potto. Next base: position 16,148 of record CAUYRH010043525.1, on the reverse strand, counting down.
TCGCCCATGAAATAAAAGATATTTTGCTTTGAAATTATACTGACTTATATTCTTTGCTTTTCCAGTGGTTTTTTTTTTTTTTACTTAGGGAGGAATAAATCAATATATTCTAGTAGGTGTTTGATCTTGATTCTCCCTCAAGGCTTAAGATTGAGCTAAATACCTTATAATTGTGATTTCTTGATGAACTCCTCGGAACTTTAAAGAAAAGCTGAATGTGGGGAAATGTGAGGCGTGTTCATCCACATTCAAAAGCTGCTCCATCCTAGATCTATCATGTGTGCTCTTTAAGGGCAAGACGTGTGTCTGATATTTTCTTTCTAACTCTCCACATTACTCTGTACATACTGGATACTCAACAAATATGGTTTACTCTTTTGTATTTAGTTTGTATGTTAAGGCCTTTGAGAGATCAGGGGCCCTGGCTGAGATCACTGCAAATCTAACGCTCTCCTAATGGTGTGGCAAGGACTCAAGAGTCTAAAACCCCTTTCGAAATGTGTTACTAATTTCCAGTCTCCTCAGGAGACAACTAACCCATTCAGCAACTAATTGTTATGCTACAAATTGCCTGTTTTTGATGTCAGTAAAATCCACAGGCTAAAACACTTGCCTAAACCTACCCATGGTTTCTATTTTGCATTTCTCATTACGTATAAAGATACGAATACATCAACTTTACGAGAATGTCATTATTGCTGCTATAATTTCAAGCATCATAATCATTATATAACACCATAAGTAGATTAAGGAACTAACCCAATACACTTTTGCAGACCAAAAAAAAAAAAAAATCATCATAGAAGGAACTGGAAGAGATGACAAGGCTTTTTAAAGATGGACCAGCATTTCAAATGATGATAAACACCAAGCAATTAAGCTACTCAAAAGTCAACACTGGGCGGCGCCTGTGGCTCAAAGGAGTAGGGCACGGGCCCCATATGCCGGAGGTGGCGGGTTCAGACCCAGCCCTGGCCAAAACTGCAAAAAAAAAAGGTCAACACTTAAAATACAAGCATACCCTGAAACTTTGCAAAGAAAGGAAAAAATCACTTGTACAAATATATTTATAGCAGCACCACATTAGGCAAGATTTACTGTGTACACTTTCTATACCACACACTTCATATCCATTGATCCTTACAAGGAGAGTGTCATTCCCAATTTAAAGAGAAGAAAATTAAAGCTCAAAAAGTCACTCAACTAGTGTGACAGAACTGAGATCCAAACCCGGATTTGCCTACCTGTGCTCACCGCATCTAACATCTACAACACAGAAACTGATTAAATGACCAAAAATGGTGGAAAATTAGGTAAATTATGTTACATTTACTTAATGTAATTATACGCAACTATTAGAAAATAAAGAAGGCAGCTTGTATTTTATACTTCTTTGGCTGAGTACTGTATCTACATTTCATTTGATACTTCCTTAACTGAGTTTTGTATACACATTCCTCATTTAATCTTTTCCCAACAATTTTTGTAAATATTTCTATTACCCCCATTTCAGAGATGGAGAAATAGAGGCTTAGGTTTAAGAAATGGCAGAGAAAACCAGGTCAGCTTGACTACAAAGCCCATTTTCTTAATCATTATGTTGTGCTATATTATACTGTAGCTGCCTGACATAAAGTTGGTAGAAGACCTCTAATAATTAGAATTCCTTCTGAGTCTTGCACTAAAAAGAAATGAGCCCACAAAAGAGCCATTCAAAGTTAAAATGATCAGCATTGATATCAGTGATCTTTGCATTACGACAAATAACTTCCCGTTTGATTCACACTGGTATCTAAACCACAGCAATTATATTCATTTTTTCTGTTTTTCTAAAATGTTTTTAATGAAAAAAATAAAGTTTCAACCAAATTATTTTTTGTCTCTGCAAATGAATAATGAATTGTGTTTTCACTGTTTCTAGTAATGAAATAGTTAAATCTCAAGGGTAAACCCTGGTGGATATTTCCCTCAACCATCTAAAGAGAAAAAAAAAAAAAGGTCACAGTCAGTTACTCCCGTTAGACCAGTGTTCATCAGAACATCTGTAGGTACACACACACACACATGCTTGCTCTACTGTCTGCCTCCCGCTTGCCACAGTCACAGTGGGCAGTCAGTGAATCTTCCCCAAGTGCTGGCATTAAATACCCGGTTTAGCGGCAGATTCAGAGAGGGGTAAGCAGCCCCTCTGGCCTTCAGGTAGGTCCAATATCTTCATTTCTACCAAAGCTAACAAATGGGAGCCTATGTTTGTAAACTGTAAGGGAATGATAACACTACACTTTGGGCAGCCTGTTAGTTACAGGTGGACTGGGTATCTAGATGTCTAAAGAGATGATGCAGAATTTCAGAAATGTGGGGCTTTCTGGTCTCAGGTTGCTGCAAGGATTTAATTCCCAGGCCTTCAAAGCATTATTATTTATCTCATTGTATATAAATCCTTCTCTGGCATAAGTGTAGGAAAGAAGACCTAATCTTGGTTTTACTGCCAGCAAAAACTCAATAATGTATGCCTCAAACCTGATTAATTGTGCAAGACAGTGTTAATTCATGCACCAAATGCCTGCAGTTACATGAGGGTACCTGCTATTCTGGAGCAGTCAGGAAAACATGGGCAGCACTGATCAGCAAGATTCAGTGCTTCAGAGTACAGTCTCTTTCTTTGGGAAAAAGAAAAAGTCAGTTCAGGCGCAGGAAACTACAAACCCAGACTTCATACCATTAGTCCTCTTTTCATACTCAACTGTGCCCTAGCTTCACAGTGAATAAATGAATATCTCCCTGCTGAGAAATGTTAGCATGGGGTTGGGAAAATGGTATAAGTTTATTGGTCTCATATCTCTGTCTTTTAAAAAGAATCTTTAATGTGTTGACTTTGAAACTTCTCTCAGCTGAAGAACAGTATCTTATTTTTAAAATTCTGCCTGTTTTTATCTAGCCTATTTAAAGAAACCACTTCAGTAGGTTATTTTAGATCTAGTATAATCTTTTTTTTTTTTTTAGATCTAGTATAATCTTTTAAGGACTCTTTTCAAAAAACAAGATGTGACTAATATAGTCATATTACAACCATGGAAGATATGCAATAAACTACTCCATTGAAAACATACTCATATCAGTAAAGCAAAATTTCAAGAACTAAAGAAATATGACAAAAATATGTGAAAACACTTTCAATGTTCCTGTTTATTCTTTAAGTACATCTGCTTAAAATTGGTAATTGAAAAATTAAATACACAAACACTTTAACACTGTTACAAGAAGGGGCAACTCATCTGAGCAATAGTAAACTTTACCACTGTTTTTAGGACCCTAAAATTAGGCAGTGAACCAAGAGCAGAGCACCAAAAGGAAAGCAAGACAAAGATATTATTCCAAAAATCTTTAGGGACCTAGACTAAGCTACCAAAGGGGGCGATCTTCCCTCTGTCTTGCCCAGAAAACGTTTCTGTTTAATCTACAATGATGTCTTCACTTACAAGAAGCCAAAATCCCTATAACAATCTTAAAATTAAGCCAACAATAAAAACATTCTTTTAAAAGCTTGCTGTTTAAAAGCAAGTGTTCTTAGAAAACCCCCTTGCATCTGAAATGCATTCCCCCTATATAGCTTCCTTTATATCGCAATAACAGTCTTGATGGGTGTTTGATACAAGTGGGCTTTGGTTTTGGTGCCCCCTCCACCCAAAATGGAACAACTCTCTCAGAATACTCACTCATCCTGCTGACCTTAATCACTTATCACTTTTTTTTTTCTTTTTTGAGACAGAGTCTCGCTTTGATGCCCTTGGTAGAGTGCTGTGGCATCATAGCTCACAACAACCTCAAACTCTTGGACTCAAGAGATCCTCTTGCCTCAGCCTCCCAAAGAGCTGGGACTACAGGTGCCTGCCACAACACACAGCTACTTTTAGAGATGGGTCTCACTCTTGCTCAGGCTGGTCTCGAAATCCTGAACTCAGACAATCCACTCTCCTTGGCTCCCCTGAATGCTAGGTTTATATGCATGAGCCACCAAACCTGGCCATGACTTTTGGTTTTCATTTGCTAAATTGAGAGTCAATAATATTTTATTCCCAATAATAGCATTTTCTTAGTTGCTCTGGTTATAATCCTTCTCAGTCACCATTTCCTCATTTTGCTTAATAACCCACAAGATGATTGTTAAAAGATCATACCTTGAGGAATGTCCCAAGTAAAACTAAAAATCATAAGTACAAGAAATTTAGCTGTTGATTACATCTAATCTACAGAAGCACTTCAAAGGAAAAAAATAAAAAGAAAAACCTCAGTAAAGTGACCAAATGGTCCAAGGAAACTTTGCAGGAAGAATACAAATAAATCACAGCATCAACTAACATTTGTGGAGTACTTATGTGCCAGGCAATGTGCTATGTGATTTACATGTGCTATACCATTTATTTCTCAGAACAAACCAGTGAATGAATACTAATTTATTCCCATTTTGCAGACAAAAAAGAACAGAGAGATAAATAATTTTCCCAAGGTGGTTACACAGCAACTAAGTGTTACAGCACAGATTTGGACTCAAAGGACTCCAATTTCAAGGCCTGCATATTTAATTAGGGGTAGAAAAAGTATGACTTGAGAAATCAAGTATCTTCTGTTAAATAATTTAAAATCATCACCAGCACTTATCCAATTCTTACTCGTTCAAAGGGTTATCCATTTACACCTGATTTCCAGAACCTAAAGCTCTCCTCCAATCCTCTCCAACATTTAAAAATCAGCTGCCATTACTGGCAAGGTATTATACACTAAAAACCTTACTCTTGGTTAAATTCAAGAATAATTATAATAATAACTATCATTTACTGTGTGAGAAGCCCTATTCTAAGTGCTTTACTTGTGTTAAATAATGAATCAAGACCAGGAGCTCACTTTGTAAGCCCAGAACTTTGAGAGGCCAAAGCAGAATCACCTGAACCCAGAGTTGGAAGCTGCAGCCAGCTGTGATTGAGACACTGCACTCCAGTCTGGACACCAAAGCAAGGCACTGTCTCTTTAAAAAAAAAAAAAAAAATTTACTAATTGTAACTGACATCAATAGGAAATAGGTAAAATTATGTCAATTTTCAGATGAGGAAACTGAAGCACAGGGAGATTAAATAACTTGCCCAAAATCACGTAGTTAGTGACAAAGGATTTGAATCCAGCCAGCCAGTATTCAGTAATCCATACTCTTAGTCACTGTTTCATACTACTTTTGAAGCAGATTAACAATTTACTCTTGAAAGTCAAGGAACTGCTTTGTTTCCTTTAACATTTGGTGCCTAAGGCTTTACACTACAAACAGGGGGTGTATTTCACATCTCTCCATGGTAGGTAATAATAAAATAAAATTTAAAAATCTATCAAGCTTGCTTCATCAGGTAAATACCCCTTTGTTATAATACCAATATAAAATTATGAATAATTCGAATGCTTCTTTGCTCAGTGACTCCTTACTATAGAATTGTTAGAGAATTACCTCAAAGTTGTTGTGCTGGAAAGAGATCTGAAACAACAGCCACTAACTCTATTTTCCTAGAGTGAGGAAGAGGAAGAGATGTGTTTAGGGACATGTTCTGCTACAAGACCTCTTAAAAACAGGAGTAAACGCGGTAAAGAAAACAGAGGGCCTTTATTAAATGGTACTCACAAAAATCAAATAATTGTATTTCTATGTTTAAATGTTGGAGTAGTAAAAATCATTATCAGGCAATTTTCTCCCCTGCACTCAGGGTGTTCAGGGGCTCTTGGTTCTGCAAGGCCACACAGCTTTCGGCACCTCGCAACCCGCTTCCCTCCTCTGCCCCAGCAACCTAGGAGCCGCGGGGGTTCAATTCGGAGTCGCACTCCAAAGCGTCCGGGCAGGAGTCCGTCCGTAGTGACACCTCTGCCCTGGCGTCCCTTCAGATTGCAGTTTCCAGGCAACCGCACTCAGGCAGAAGCAGTTCCTACCGGGTCACCTATTTCAGAGTCCCCAGGAGCGAGGCTCCAACAGTACTTGGGCAGGGGGTTGCCCGACACCCCTCCTGCTGCCGTAGCCTTTCCGTCACCTGGATATTGATGCGGCCACCCTCACCTCCCGTTCCCTTGCTTTGCCCCTAGCTCCCACCCAGTCACTTCGCACCTTTGGCGTCTTTATTCACAAGCATCCTAGGATTCTCCTCTTCTGGAGCAACAAAGACAAATTAGCCGAAGCTACACATCCCCATGGAGAACGGATTCCTGGGAAGTGTGGTTCTTTGGGCAGACGTGTGCTGTAACTTTTTAGAGAAAAAGACTACAATTCCCAGAAATCTAAGGGCGTGTAGTCCATCTCTAAAATATGTCCCAGTTGTTTGGAGGGAGTTAGGCGGTAAGGTTCTGTGGGTCTTTGCTTCCTTAAACTCCCTGGATCTCACTCATTTGCTCCCACTGTAAGCTTGTGGGAGGACGTTTTCTTTAAAGGTGTTTTTTACTAAGTACAGCGATTTATATGGAGAGATACTACATCTAAGTCATTTGATTTTGTAAATTCTTTCAGATAAAAGATCTACCCACGATCAGAAAATATGTCCTTGCAGATGGTAACAGTCAGTAACAACATGGGCTTAATTCAACCAGGATTCTCACTGATGAATTTTGATGGGCAAGTTTTTTTCTTTGGCCAAAAAGGCTGGCCGAAGAGATCCTGCCCTACTGGAGTTTTCCATTTTGATGTAAAGCATAATCATCTCAAACTGAAGCCTACAGTTTTCTCCAAGGATTCCTGCTACCTTCCTCCTCTTCGGTACCCAGCCACGTGCACAGTCAAAGGCAGCTCGGAGTCAGAAAAGCATCAATATATCATCCATGGAGGGAAAACACCAAACAATGAGCTTTCAGATAAGATTTATGTCATGTCTGTTGTTTGCAAGAACAGCAAAAAAGTTACTTTTCGCTGCACGGAGAAAGACTTGGTAGGAGACGTTCCTGAAGCCAGATATGGTCATTCTGTTGATGTGGTGTATAGCCGGGGGAAAAGTATGGGTGTTCTCTTTGGAGGACGGTCATACATGCCATCTACCCAAAGAACCACGGAAAAATGGAATAGTGTAGCTGACTGCCTGCCCCATGTTTTCCTGGTGGATTTTGAATTTGGGTGTGCTACATCATATATGCTTCCAGAACTTCAGGATGGGCTATCTTTTCATGTCTCTATTGCCAGAAATGATACCGTCTACATTTTAGGAGGACATTCACTTGCCAATAACATTCGCCCTGCCAGCCTGTACAGAATAAGAGTTGACCTTCCCCTGGGTAGCCCAGCTGTTAATTGCACAGTCTTGCCAGGAGGGATCTCTGTCTCCAGTGCAGTCGTGACTCAAATTAACAGTGACGAATTTGTTATTGTTGGTGGCTATCAGCTTGAAAATCAAAAAAGAATGATCTGCAACATCATCTCTTTAGAGGACAACAAAATAGAAGTTCGTGAGATGGAGACTCCGGATTGGACCCCAGACATTAAACACAGCAAGATATGGTTTGGAAGCAACATGGGAAATGGAACTATTTTTCTTGGCATTCCAGGAGACAGTAAACAAGCTGCCTCAGAAGCATTCTATTTTTATATGTTGAAATGTGCTGAAGATGATGTGAATGAAGATCAGAGAACATTCACAAACAGTCAGACATCAACAGAAGATCCAGGGGACTCTACCCCCTTTGAAGACTCAGAAGAATTTTGTTTCAGTGCAGAAGCATTTAGTTTTGATGGTGATGATGAATTTGACACCTATAATGAAGATGATGAAGAAGATGAGTCTGAGACAGGCTACTGGATTGTATGCTGCCCTACTTGTGACGTGGATATCAACACTTGGGTACCATTCTATTCAACTGAACTAAATAAACCTGCCATGATCTACTGTTCTCATGGAGATGGGCACTGGGTCCATGCCCAGTGCATGGATCTGGCAGAAAGCACACTCATCCATCTGTCAGAAGGAAGCAACAAGTATTACTGCAATGAGCATGTGGAGATAGCAAGAGCACTGCAAACCCCGAAAAGAGTTCTACCCTTACAAAAGCCTCCAATGAAATCCCTCCGTAAAAAGGGTTCTGGGAAAATCTTGACTCCTGCCAAGAAATCCTTTCTTAGAAGATTGTTTGATTAGTTTTGCAAAAGCCTTTCAGATTCCAGTGCATTGAATTTTTTCATCTATGTTAAAGAATCATAATGATGACAAAAAATGTATTTCTATTTTTGTTTAATAAAATGCCTATGGTTTCTTTTAATTACATGAATTCGGTGCCAGGCGAAAATGCTTATTATGCAGTCTTAACTTTGGTCATACTAGAATCATATTTTGAAAATATTTTACTCAAGTAATTATTCATTTATTCTTAATTGAGAGTTTCTTTTCTGATATTTTTCATTCAAGAAATCTTAGGGCAGTGCCTGTGACTGAGTGAGTAAGGCCCCATATACCAAGGGTGGCAGGTTCGAACCCGGCCCTGGCCAAACTGCAACAACAACAACAAATAAAACAGCCAGGCATTGTGGCGGTGCCTGTAATCCCAGCTACTCAGGAGGCTGAGGCAAGAGAATCGCCTAAGTCCAAGAGCTGGAGGTTGCTGTGAGCTGTAACACCACAGCACTCTACCATGGGTGACAAAGTAATACTCTGTCTCTTAAAAAAAAAAAAAGAAAAGAAAAGAAAAGAAATCTTAAACACAGATGCCATAATAACAATCAAAATCTGCTCATATTTCTTATATTATTTTTGGTAACAAATAACCTATAGAGTAGTTAAGATGAATTTAACCAGGAAAGAAACTAACACTCAAAGTAATTAAATTAATTATTTTGTGCAATATCACAATTGGTAGTTAGCCAAAACTTAAAACCAAGATTAACTACATCCCACACTAGTTCTCTTTGTGCCCTCCAGGCAGCTCCTTGTGTCATGCCAATAAACAGAACAAGTTGGTCCCTCAGAGCTTTTAAAAATACGTGTATATATAATCTCCATTGACATGAAAAAAGAACAAACCTACACCAAGTTTGGCACATTCTCCTGAGCATGCACTTTCTTCAAGGATTGTCCTTCCCCATGATATGTTGCATAAATGAGATGCCAAAATCAGTCACTGGAACCAATTATTTGAGGGAATTTTCATGAAAAACTGAACCCACTGCTACTTCACACTCTGGAACAAGGAGATAAGTGACTACCAAATATATCTCATGGAGAAGAATAAAGGACTACCAAAATATATCTCATGGACTACCAAATATATCTCATGGAGAAGAATAATATTGACTTTTTCCCAAAATAGTAAAACGTTAAGGAATTTTGTGAAGTTAACAGGCAGGAGATTTTAAATGGGAAAAAAAAACTTATTTGTATGTGTGTCTAGTTGACATGTGCAATTTGCTGCCAGCAAATATTATAAAATCAGTGAACTTGCCAAAGTTCAATTAGACAATTGCTAAAATGAAACTAGCTAAAGGGACTGTTAATTTTGAGGATTCAAGACATCAGTTAATACGTAGATGACCTTAGGAACTGATGTTTTCCCTCCTGAAGTATTTTTCTGGTAAATCATTACACTTTACCATAAGAGCTTCAGCTGTACACTCTTATTCATCACTGGACATAGTATATAAGAATAATTTGCTACCATCAAATTTAGGGGAAACATTAACCATACAGGATATGAAAAAAAGGCTGGAGCACAAGTTCTAATAATTTCATGTCCCAGATATTGACATTAGTTTAGACAAGCTGAATCATGTTCATTCTGCTTCATTAATGTCATTTGATGAATATTCCTTTTGAGCAATTGCTGTATCATTAATTTGATTTCTTATTGTTTATATCATCTACATAAAAATAATAAAATATAAAAGTCTTCTGTTTATAGTGAAATACTCAAATTGTTAAAATTTATAATTACCCAAATAAAGGCAAAATTAAGCATTTTAATCTTCTCACAGTGGCTTTATTTTTATTTCCTTTTTGTATATTAGTAGAAAATATTTTAGTTGGAGCTAAATATCTTTTACAACATGCAAAAAAGATATTTCCCCAAGGAGTAAGTATATTCCCTTTCTTGATTTGTCTGTAGCGACTCAGTGGCTAAAAAACTATTACCCCATGTGTGTATTTTTAATGGCTGATATCTCACTGAGTTCCATAGTCAAATGCAGAGCTCAAAAAGCTAATTTTGTTGTGTGTATGAATGTGTGTTTGTTTGTTTCAAGAGCAAACAGTTTGGTTATATGGATCACATAGTCAGATAAAAACAGGCCTCTCATCAATGAGTCCATCAGATGTGACTTTAAGATAATGATGCTGCTTTTCTAATTAGCTTATGCGAACATCCCAGTGACCCCTTATTTCATTTCCCTAAAACATTTCAGGGACACGTGTTTCAATTACCTTCAGAATCCATGGTTCATTCCTCTAAGGTGTTCAACAGTTATCCCTCTTCCTCCATTAAAAATGGATTTAATTTCATGAAGCAGACAAATGTCATTCAAAGCCTAGGAGAGTGTAACTTTCCACATTACATTACCACCTTAGGTCAAAAACAATGTGAGCACAAGCTAACAAAATGGGTTTTCTGAGATGGTTCATAAATAGGTTTTAAAGGTAAGGCCTGAAATTATTCACACAAGAGTATAAGATTGGTATTAAGAGTGGTATCAATAAATAAGTAAATTGCTTCCCAAAGTAATCATTTAAGGAACTATACTCATTTGCAAGTACAGGTGAGTTCACTGTGTTAAGGAAAGGAAGACATAGAAAAAAGGAATAGTTAGACCAAAGGCCCTGACATGAGATGTTAAGTTACTTTAGTAACTGAAGAAAGGTCAGTCTGGTGAAAATATGGTGAACAAACAATTAGGATATGGAGACTCGGGAGCCTGGAGAGGTAGGCAAGAGCCAGGGTCCCAGTTTTATGTCAATAAAATAAAATCACATTCTGCTCCACTCATTTCAGAAAGCAGTTACACAGGTCAAACAAGTTACTGTAAATGGAAAAATACTATCTGAACATATACTATTGTTATCTGAGTGCTCAAAAAAAATAGCTTTATTACTCTTTATCCAAATAAAGAGTAAAATATTTAATCCAGATGCTCTGGATTAAAATTAATTTAAGAAGAGAGTGTTATTTGCCAGAAATTTTACATTAATAAGCATGTATAACCAATTAAACATTCCAAGTGACAAATACATGATCTAGATCAGACATCAATAACTATGTAAAAAGATTTGGGGTAAGCTGAAAGGAAGAAAGCCAGTGGTCTTGAGTTATTGTTAGAAAGATCTTCAAGATCTGAGGTGAAAGTAAAGTTCTAAATCTTGACAGAGTTTAAAAACAAAAATCCATGCCTTTGTCAAAGCTCACGCAGTAAGCCTTAAGATTTGTGAAGTTCAGACTTTAGCTAACAAATGCAATCAATGTAACCTGGTTTCTTGTACCCTCAATGACTCCCCAACAATAATAAAAAAAGATTATATTTTTAAAAAGAAAAAGAAAGATCTTCAAGAAAACATTCTAGTTTAGAAGATATGATTGATAATATGTGATCTCATCCTATTTTGAAAATTAAATTGTGAAATGAGGCTCAGCACCTGTAGCACAGTGGTTACGGTGCCAGCCACATGCACCGAGGCTGGGGAGGGTTGAACCCCGCTCAGGGCCAACTAAATAACAATGACAACGGCAACAAGAAAATAGTTGCACATTGTGGTGGGCGCCCGCAGTCCCAGCTACTTGTGAGGCTGAGGCAAGAGAATCACGTAAGCCCAAGAGTTTGAGGTTGCTATGAGCTGTGACACCATAGCACTCTACTGAGGGTGACATAGTGACACTCTGTCTCAAAAATAAATAAATTAAATAAATTGTGAAATGAGACTTGTCAGTACTGACTTAATCAGTTGGAAATTGTTTTTTCTTTGGTAGACCATAGATTGACAAAACAAAGTGCAAAACATGAAGTTGGCTGAAAAGAAAAACCACTTGGTTAGCATAGTGGAATGGTCCATTCTGACCTGTCCCCTCCTGACTTACCTCTTAGTCTCACAACTCTCTTCACACTTTGTATTCAATTTCCAAAAATGCCAAACTGACAGTACTTCTAGTGAGCACCCCTCATTGTTTCAGATCAAAGGGCCTTTGAACAACCTTTTCTTTCTGCAGGGATAAATACCTTCCTTCTTGCACTTTGTAAGTCCTGCTAATATCCTTATTCATCTGGCCCATTTTCATTCACTCTTTACGTCCCAGTTCAGATAACCCCCTGTAAGGGGGATTTTTCTCTAACTCATTTTTCTGCATTTTTTTCTCTAGCTCAACTTCCAGTATATAATGCATCTCTTTTGTGTGCTGGAAATATAATTTCAGTAAGTTTAGGATTCTTCCCATTTTCTCCCAACATTTTCTTTAAGTTCCAGGGATAAATATGATGCTGAGCTGTCAGAAGTGAAAGCGAGGAGGGGTAAGTGTCTAGTCATTAGCCTCCCCATCCCTCCTGAATAGCTTCAGCTACAACACACGTTTCCATCTGGCCTGCCATTATCAGTCTTTGAAGGTAACTCCCGATTTGCACCTCAGTCTTAACCACAAGGCTTCCCTGGGTCTAGCTCTCTCTCTGTCAGCTGCTTTCAGGTCCCTGGTGGGCTCAAATTATGATGGGGAGAGCATTCTGCGCCTTCCTCTCTTCCATCTTCGCCACAGTTCTCTCTGCGGGATCTTCTAAGACTTATCTATTTCTCTGCCTTTCTCAAGCAATTCTGACTCTTGCAGCTTGCTGGACCACAGGATCTCTTCCAGGCTGTCACTGGATAATCACACCCCACTGCCATTTCATCTCTGGATATTGTGGCTCCCTGGACTCTATCAGGGAAATAAGTCGAACGTCCTTTCTGTCCCTGACTCCCCAGCACTTAACTAGGGTTTCTCTTGTTCTCTCCACCTCCATAGTTCAGCCCGAGGATAGGGTACAAAGGTTCCTTTTCCTCACAGTGAGCCCTCACTGCATCTTTCTCGCTAAGTGCCTCCTCAAAGGCCTTTATCTAGTCATGGGAACAGTGTCTGGTCATGGCACTTACCAAATAAACATTTATTGTATAAATGAATGGGTAACAAATGACAGGGCATGATAGAATAGCTCCTACTCATCAGATATTTTTCAAAACGCAATGCTAATAGTTTCAGTTTTTCCCATTTCCCTATGAAGCCCAAACCTTTGATATTCGAAGTCAGGATAAAAAGAAGAAGGAGGAGGGAAACTAATCAAGCACCGGCTCACAATATCATGCTGCATGGAGTCATCACCTCCCTTGGCGCTGCTGCAGGACCTGTAATTTCACTTATTACCCTTAGACCCCTAAGAGCACTAGTTATTAGGTATTCTAAGTGTCGTCTGACTCTTCCAACCATGAGTTCTGTGAATACTAGAACAATGTTTTTGTAATGTCTATATATATACCGAGTACTTAAGGTAACACCTGGCATATTGTAGGCACTCACAGTGTTTTTAAACTGAATTGAATGAAACGCTTTGGTAAATTGGGTCTGCCTTCCCTTCTGGGTAAAGTGATCCTTTATCTAGCATAACACTCATTACTCTTTATCACACTTGTTATAATTACTTATTACTTTTCTTTTCCTCCCCTTGTTTTTTAACTCTGTCATGGCAGAGACCTTGTGTATTCATTATTCAATCTCCAGTATCTGGTAGAATGCCTAGTGCTCAAAAAATATAAAATATGTATATGCATACAGAGGGTATCAACAAATGAATTCACATTTTAAGGAAGAAAACTCTATTAAAATTATAATACTTGGGCAGTGCCTGAGGCTCAGTGAGTAGGGCACTGGCCCCATATACCGAGGGTGGCGGGTTCAAGCCTGGCCCAGTCAAACTGCAACAAAAAAATAGACAGACATTGTGGTGCACACCTGTAGTGGGCTACTCCAGAGGCTGAAGCAAGAGAATCACCTAAGCCCAAGCACTGGAGGTTGCTGTGAGCTGTGAGGCCATGGCACTCTACCTGGAGTGACAAAATGAGACTCTGTCTCTTAAAAAAAAAAAAATTATAATACTCAAGTCATGTTTGACTTCTGCAATTATAAGAAGTGCTCAAATGCAACTTGTATTCACCTTTTGTCATAGGAATATATTGAGAGTATAATTTTAATATAGTTTTTTTCCTTTCTTAAAATGTGTATACATTATTGGCACCCTCCATGAATATGTGTGTGTGTGTTTGTGTGTGTGTGTGTGTGTGTCTGTACAGAGAGAGAGAGAAGTGGAGTGAATAAAGCAACTAAAGAAGCAAGGGATATAAGCATAAATGAAAGTAGCAAAGCTCTGAGTGACTGCATAGAAATAGGAGAAGAAGTATTAGTCAGGGTAATTAACACCAGCAGTTACAACAATAATTTATTATTTTTTAATAATAATAAATTGTTCCCTATATATAGACTGAAAGGTATTCACTTCTGCAATTATTGTTCTGCTACCTTTCTGATTCTTTAGTAAATAAAGAAGTTGTGAAAATAAATTCTTTATGTTCTAAATATCTCACAGAATTTGGAAAAGAAAAGTATAGCAAAATTTACAGAAGGAGATGAGATCTTAGGTTATATCTATTCTCTTTTCCAGTAAATACAGTTCACACAAGTTTAGAATAGATATCATAGAAAATTTACAATAGACATAATGTTCCATGGTGTACATATACCACAGTTTATTAATCCATTCGTGGGTCGATGGGCAATTAGGCTTCTTCCATGACTTAGCAATTATGAATTGGGCTGCAATAAACATTCTGGTACATATATCTTTGTTAAAATGTGATTTTTGATCTTGTGGATATATAGAGGAATATGTAGAGGAATTGTAGGATCGAATGGCAGGTCAATTTTTAGATCTTTAAGTGTTCTCCAAACATCTTTTCAAAAGGAGCATATTAGTTTGCATTCCCACCAGCAATGTAGAAGTGTTCCCTTTTCTCCACATCCATGCCAACGTCTCTGATTTGGGAATTTTGTGATGTGGGCTAATCTTACTGGAGTTAGATGATATCTAAAAGTAGTTTTGATTTGCATTTCTCTGATGATTAAGGATAATAAGCATTTTTTCATGTGTCTGTAGGCCATGTGCTTGTCTTCTTCAGAGAAGTTTCTCTTCAAATCCCTTGCCCACCCTGATATGAGATCACTTGTTCTTTTCTTGCTAATACGTGTGGATTCTGGTTATTAAACCTTTGTCGGAGACATAGCCTGCATGTATCTTCTCCCATTTTGAGGGCTGTCTACTTGCTTTACTTACTGTGTTATTGCTGTGCAGAAGCTTTTTAGTTTGATCAGGTCCCTGTACTGTATTTTTTTTTTGTTTTTGAGACAGAGCCTCAAGCTGTTGCCCTGGGTAGAGTGCTGTGGCATCACAGCTCACAGCAACCTCCAACTTCTGGGCTCATGAGATTCTCCTGCCTCTGGCTCCCACGTAGCTGGGACTACAAGCACCCGCCACAACGCCAGCTATTTTTTTTTTTTTGGTTGCAGCTGTCATTGTTGTTCGGTGGGCCCAGGCTGGATTTGACCCTGTCAGCTCAGGTATATGTGGCTGGTGCCTTATCACTTGAGCCACAGGTACTGAGCCCACTAGTGTATTTTCGATGTTGCTTCAATTGCCTGGCGGGTCCTCCTTATAAAATATTCACCCAGGCCAATTTCTTTAAGAGTTTTCTCTGCACTTTTTTCTAGTATTTTTATAGTTTCATGTCTTAAGTTTAAATCTTTAATCCAGTGAGAGTCTATCTTAGTAAATGGTGAGAGGTGTGTTTCCAGTTTCAATCTTCTACAGGTTGCCAGCCAGTTCACCCAGCACCATTTGTTAAATAGGGAATCTTTTCCCCACTGAATGTTTTTAATTGGCTTGCCAAAGATCAAATAACGGTAAGTAGCTGGGTTCATCTCTTGGTTCTCTATTCCGTTCCATACATCTACCTCTCTGTTTTTGTGCCAGTACCATGCTGTTTTGATCACTGTTGATTTACAGTATAGTCTGAGGTCTGGTAGCGTGATTCCTCCTGCATTGTTTTTATTTCTGAGTAATGTCTTGGCTATTCGAGGTTTTTTCTGATTCCATATAA
>CAUYRH010043523.1:0-11826 GCA_963574655.1 Perodicticus potto | reverse complement strand
CAAGCGAGTCTCCTGCCTCCACCTCCCAAGTACTTGGGACTACAGGCGCCCGCCACAACGCCCGGCCATTTTTTGGTTGCAGCCATCATTGTTGTTTGGTGGGCCCAGGCTGGATTCGAACCTGCCAGCTCAGGTGTACGTCACTGGCTCCTTAGCCCGCTGAGCCACAGGCGCCGAGCCAGTCAATCTGAAATATTTTCATCAAACTGATTAACAGCCTTCAGGGCCTGACACAGAGTGATAAGAGGGTAGGTTATTAGCAGTGAAGAGGCAGATTATTTTAAGCCTTTTTTCCTGTGATAAAAGGATTGTAGATCAAATCTAAGAGCCATGCCACTGAAGGGTGGAACAGCGCTTGGAAGGCCGACACTACTTACGTGGTTGATTGTATCTTTAAAAAAGTTACCAAGGGCGGTGCCTGTGGCTCAGTGAGTAGGGCGCCGGCCCCATATACGGAGGGTGGCGGGTTCAAACCCGGCCCTGGCCGAACTGCATCAAAAATCAGCTGGGTGCTGTGGCAGGCACCTGTAGTCCCAGCTACTTGGGAGGCTGAGGCAGAAGAATCGCCTAAGCCCAAAAGCTGGAGGTTGCTGTGAGCTGTGATTCCACAGCACTCTGCTGAGGGTGATAGAGTGAGACTCTGTCTCCACAAAAAAAAAAAAAAAAAGTTACCAAAAAATAATCAATAAATAAATAATAAAGAAAGAGAAGGAAAAAAGAAAGAAAGAAAATATTGAACATGCTTTGGAAAGAGTTGAGAAATGACCCAGGAAGCCTTTGCACCCATAGAGGTTACTTGGTTTTCTCCCTAGCAATGCAATAAAAAAATTTATACCCCGTGTTTAACTTTGTGTAACAGCATAGGACAAAACATCACATCTCACTGGAGAAGCATTTGCTCTTCCTCCCTTGGAGGAAAGCAGAGCCATATGGAAAAATAGATGTCAATAAAGTAAAATATAGTTCTCTCTCAGCAAATATTGCTTTAGAATTAATTGAAAATATAGCTGTGACTTTGAAGAGAAGAACATTAGGACAAATTAATCCACGTGGAAGGTTTGCTACACAGCAAGAGTGCACAGATATTTCTAACATGAATCACCTTAAGACGATTTGGTGGACTTTCCTTCTGTAATGAAATAAGCGAAGAGGTACTTTTTCCATGAGGCAGTAAAAGAAACATACATTTATCACAGACTTATATCATATCACCAGTATGCAACTTGTTCCATAAAAACTGGATGATGGGGGAAACTGCGCACATATAACATCTGATAGAGTGGCTACATTGCATGAATATTTAAAAAGAAAGACAGATTGAACAAATAGTATATATAATAAGAACCTATTATGTTGCAATTTAATGCTAGAGGAAGTGTATACTTTTTGCATTAATAAAATATAAAAATGCACACAGTTTTATGCTTAACGAGAGTCATGCATTGGACAGCATCTTATACATAAACAATACAGAGTACTTCTTTTATATTAGCTCATGTGTTTTACATATTATACCGGGCTTTGTAAAATGTTAAAATCGTAGATCTAGTTCTACATCAATAATTCCAACTCAGTAGGACAAATTAATGCGTAAAGCTGCAGAACTAAGAATGTTCTATGGAACTTCCTACGTCTCTCATTTTCCAAAATGCACCTGGTTAACAGCAGTTTTTGTGCCAGAAAAGTAAAAGTATGCTTTAGACATGTTGCTAAAACTGGGATATGACTACTTTTGAATAATTTTAAGGCCATTTCAAAGTACTTAGAATGTGGAGCTGGACTTTTCTTGGTGGTATCAAAACATATTATTTTAATAACGTGATACACGAATATGGATGCATGCTGTAGAGATTATTTGAAATTTCACTTTTAAAATAGGTGGAGTATTAGCTACTCTTGGTTCCAGTGTAGTCCCAAGAGGGCAAGAAGGTCAAGATGGGGATAACTGGACAGGTGGACAGACTAGAGATCCCAGGAGACAGGCTCAAACACCTGTAGCATCTGATAAAGGCCAAGGAACAAATTCCCTGGTGGAGCTTCCAGAAGAAGTTAGCAAGTTTAGGACTTTGACCCCCAGAATAAGAATATAATATATATGTGTTGTTTTAAGCTACAGAGCTGTGGCAGTTTGTAGTAGCAGTAGCAGCAATAGAAAAGTAATACTGAGGGCAACGCGTGCAATCAGGTGAAAGTTGGAGACTTTGGCAATATTGGAAAGTGTTAAGAAATGGAACCACCCTGGGCAACCTACCGAGACCTCGTCTCTACAAAAAATTTAAAAAATTAGCTGGATGTGGTGGCATGCTCTAATCCCAGATGCTCCGGAGGTTGAGGTGAGGGGATCGTTTGAGCAGTCAGCTATAGTCAGGCCACTACAATCCACCCTGGGAAATAGAGAGAGGCTCTATCTCTAAAAAACAAAAAGGAAAAACAACAGAGGACTGTACTAGAACATTAAATGCATGCAGAAAAATAACAAAAACAAGTTTGGCATAATGTGCTCCATTTTTTGACCTCTGCTCTGGTTCTTAGACTTTATTTTATTCAAATGTGTGTTTTTCTGTGTTCTCTGATCTTTAATCTTCCTGTGGAGAAAGATCAGAAAGTCAGTGCTGTTTTGCTTACTGAGAATTCCCTGGTACCCAACACAGAATGCTAAAAAGTATTAGTTTTTAATTACTGAAATCACTTATAAGTAGTATGATCATGGGGTGAGGTTAAAATATTGGCACTATATGTTGCACATGAAAATAATGTTATTTTCTATATTAAATATCATTTTCTCAGTCATAGTTGAATGCTTTCGATTTTGCCAGTGGAAAGTTTCTTAGTGAAATCTGGTTCAAAATAGTTCGGTTTGCAAATTACTTGATGTTTCATGATGTTTCAAGCCTTTCAGGATTTCTTCTTTTTGGTCCTCTTTCCCTCGGTGGCATCGAGGCCTTTGGGTTTCCTCGTAATATTGGGTAAGAGTTAAGCTGTCTCCTGCCGTCTCCCAGGACCTTTCTAGGCCACAGTGAAGGGTTCAGCTCCCATAACAGGAAGGCTGTCTGCTCATCACAACCAGCACCTCTGGGTTCTCCTGTGCTGACTCACTGTGGCCGCCATGAATGCTGCTGCACTTCCACAGCCCAGAGTTGACCCTTCCCTGTCCATGGGTCTACTCATCGAAACCCTTCTAGAGAGAAATTCCTCTCATGCCATTGTTCTTCCATCCAGCATCCTCCATTCCTCTATATCCCAGGGGGACAAAGACATGATCATCTATGTCATATGTTGAATATTGTCAGTAGAGAACAAGAAGACTATTTCTCAGGCCTGTCTATATAAGTACTTTCCTTAAAACTGATATTTCTACACTCAAGCATTGTGTTAAAGTAATTATCAGTGAAACAAGATTCCCTGAAAAGGGTACTGACTTGCAGTGTTGCAGGGATTAGAAGAGAGACAGTAGCCTCTGCATTGTGAACTCTTCGGTAGGAGCAGGAATAAAGACAAGATAAATACCTAAACTTTTGTCTTTTCTTTTCCTCTTTTTCTTCCTTCATCTTTTGGTTAAAAAAAAATAGATATCCATTCACTTTTATTTTTCAGCACAACACTCTTTGACGTGCCACATGTTTCTTTCTGCTTTATAAACTAAAGTAGCAAACAAAACAAATAACAACAACAACACAACAAACTTCTCCGTGATCTGAGGTCAACAGGCTTGTATCTTAATATATATTAAAGAAATCTGAGAATTTTGAGAACTCTTCTTTCTCTCTTTTCCAAAGAAGCCTACAATATGTAGAACACCATTTGTTACCACTGATCTCCTCACCTGTATTTCAGGTACCCAACCCCAGTACTATTTTGATATTCATAGCAAAGCAATAACCTCCACATTATTGGCCTAATGCTGCCTTCCCTGGGAAACATGAAGTATTTTTTGTTTTCTAATTAAAGGAGCTTCAAGTCAGATACAAGTAGGAATTACCTGAAATAAAAATGTTTTGATTTAACATCTTCCTCCTGTAGAAACTTTATTTTGAAAGTGGTTGAAAGTCCTTGAAGGATGTTAAGCAGGGGAATGGTGTGGGCAGAATGCGGGTCCAATAGTCACTGGTGGAGACTGGAAATGTTACTAGATCAGGATCCAGTGGAGTTGGAGGCCTTATTCAAGGTTATATCAGGGATGCAAGTGGGAAGCGAGATGGCTATGACCTTAGATGTGGTCACCCAATGGAGAGCAGAAGAAGGTGACCTGGAGGGACGATTTCATGAAAATGTAGTGACTCATTGGATATGGCAGAAAAGAAGCAATGCAACAGTCTATTATAATTCCTTGGGGTTTGTATCATTTAATGATATAGGAAATGGAAGAAAAAAGCAAATTCTAAGAATAAAATTATTCATAAACTTTATGACATGTAGATTATCATCCTGAGTATGGAAATTCAAATTTAGACTCAAAAACAGGATCTCTGAAGGAACCATGAAGACAAAAATGGTAAGTACACAGAGAAGAAAGTTTTAAATTTGTGAATTGAAAACTGATGCATAGTAAAAACTGGCTTTTCAATGTTCATGTTAATACAACCAATTCTCCTTTATTATAACATACGTGTAAATTCCTACATGGCAAATGTCAACAAGCTGATATATTAGACATTTATCTTATGGCATAATTCCATTGTATGACAGAGGACAAAGGAAAAATCTTTTTTATGTACATAAAGCACTATGGGAGCTGTTATTTGCCTCTTTTTACGCATTTTAGGCATAACTCTCAGAGTTCTAATCTTCTCTGATTTTTTTTTCAATTTTCATTTTCCACTTCTAAGCCCTATTTTGACATGGTCTAGAGCGGTTGCCATATTAGGAAGTATTACATCTACTAGTTTTGAAGTAGTCTTGAGTACATGGGGTGCTTGCTTTTCCATTCTTGAGATGCTTTACTAAGGAGAATGTCCTTCAACTCCAATCTTGCAAATGCAAACAAGGCAGCCTAACCTTATGTACCCTTGTATTAATTCAAAAAATTTTTAAAGGTATTACAATTCCCCCATACCACACATAGATTATAGACATTGTTGCAGGTCTAGGCCTAATATCTATTTAGAATCTGGGAAACCCATTCTTTCATCTGGGTAACATTTTTCCCAACTTTTTGTTAAGTATCCTGGACTGCATGCAGTTTCACTACCTTCTCAAGTCCTGCATAAAAGACATTTGAAAAACACTTTTAAAAAGATCAGCATGTGTAAAAGTCTCAAAGAAAATAGACACATTTTCTGAAAGTATTCACACTTAATAATTAATATAAAGTCACCAAACTTAATGCATATAAAAGCAAATATACTTTAATTATGATGAAAAAATAGACATGCTTGCTATTAAATTTAACACAAGAATATTTTTTGATTTGATTCACGTATTGGTAATCAACTACAGAATGAAAAGCAATTTTTTAACTTTTAATGTTTGCGGCATTTACTTTACTATTAAGCAAGTTTGGTAATTGCATATTATAATTGAGTAAATACTATATTCCTCCTGCTATAATACAATTGCCATAATTTCTGATAATACATTTAAATAGGAGCCTTTATTGTAAGAATCAATCAAAGAACAAGAAACAGATCACATAAACTTGTTAGTGAAAAAATTGGAAGGGTATTTTATATTTTAGCTTTAGGCAAGGCATAATTTGATGACATTTGAACGTTCGCTCTATTTAGGACTTTGTCATGAAAATTGCCCTATTTTCCATGCACATTAAATGTTCTTTCAGAGAAAACATAAAATATTCCTGGATAAGTTCCCAGGTGCTGTTAAATAAGTTCATTCGGCCTTGTAATTTGTACATCGTCTCTCCCATGGTGCTATTTGTGTTATTGATGGACCTATTCATTCTCAGTTGTGGGCGTCTTGTCTTGGTAAATTCTTTAGAAGATCCTGCTTGTAATTATCCTTATGCTGGGCCCTTTCACTGTTGTCTGAAGAAAGTTTTGTAAATCACATTATGCACACACAACAGCATTGCTGTGTGTCGATTCTATTCTGCTCCACGTCGGAGGCCTTATCTGACTAGGGAAACGGAACCTAAGAAATAGCCAGTGTCCAATCCATCTTCATCTGCTTCTCCTGAAGGTGACATCAGGGGATCTTGTCTGCACTATTTATTAACCTCCCTAGAACAACCTTGTTGTTTAGGGGAAAATTGTCCATGTCTAATTTGCCTTATGATTATGAATTAATCATCCAAACTTTATGAGGCTATCTTTGACATTTCCAAATTTACCATAGCTGGAATAATGAGTTTCACATGTTTTTTATCATCTCTATTAAGCAGAGATTTTAATCACTCTATAACTTGTATAAGCTGCTGCATTAGATCATATTTCAGGAACTAGAGGACTTTCCACGTATTGGTCAATCTGTTTATAAAATTGCAGCAGTTCAATTCTTATTTTTTCTAATATTTCATTGTTCTGTGACTACTGTTATTCATTTATGAATATTTTTTTAATTCTGGTTACCGTAGGTCTAATATCTATTATCTGAGTTATATCAGAATGAAGCTCATTATTGAATCCAGTGTTCTGGACTCTTAAACATGTCTCCTTTATTCTTAATAAATTTGAACATTTAATTAATAAAATAAGCACTGAGTAGTGAATAAATACCATGCCCAAGAACTTTGCCAGATTCTGCAAGTACTATGCTTTAAAAAATAAAAAAATAAAAAAAAAAAATGAGAGAGAGAGAAATTTGTCCTTATTCCACTTTTCACAGTGGAGTGGTAAAAGTACAGCAGAAGATGTGGAAAATTAAAGAGATGCATTAATTTCCTGTTGCTGCTATAAAAAATTACCAGAAATTTCGTGGCTTATGATAACAAATTTATTCTCCTAAGGAAGTCAAAGGTCCAAAAATCAACTTTACTAGGTTAATGATATTAGAAGGGCTGTTTCCTGGTGGAGGCTCTGAAAGGAGAATCAATTTACTTGCCTTTTTGGCTACTAGTGGCTACCTGTATTTCTTGACTTGTGGCTTCTTCTCCCATCTTCAAAATGCATTATTTTAATTGGTGTCTCATATCTTCATCTTTGCTAAGTCTAGGTCCTCCTCTGTTTCCCTTATAAGGGTTCTTGTGATTATATCAGGGCCACATGGATAATCTTGGCTCATCTTTCCTTTGCAAGGATCTTCCATTAATCACACCATCGTAGTCTCTTCTGCCATATGTCATAGACTGGGTAATTTATACTAAATGAAGATTTATTGGCTCACACTCCTGGAGCCTTGGAATATGAAGGTATATGAAAAGAGTTTTCTTGTTTTATCCCCACCTCATTCAAAGTTGAGATGGCAAGACAGGAAGAGGGTGCTGATCACACCGTTACCAAGAACACAGATCAGGGATGGCCTAATCCCTCTTAAAGATTCCACCTCTTAATAATGTTACAATGGCAATTAAACTCTAACATGAATTTGAGAAGGGACAAACATTCAGATTTTAGCACAGTAAGAAGTAACATATGCAGCTTTTAAGGATTGGGATCTGTACATATTTAGGACACACACACACATATTTTGCCACAATAAGTAAACAAATACTTGTGAACAAAAATAAATTTTATTATAAGAAAAATGGCTACTATTATGGGACCCTTCAGAGGGTAACCTGAACTAGTAACAAGGGGGAAGTATTCACCCTTTGTTTGTTGTAATTTACTCTCTACTAACTAGTTCGTTGTCTGTTCTGATTTGCAGGTGAGTTGTGGTGATGATTTTGCACATTCCTCGTAGGTTTAGCCTCTAATGATTGGCTGCTGCCTCTATCTCAGCACAATTTCACTGCTGCCAGAATGATCATATGCAAGATTTTCTTAGAGCAAATCTTTTTATTATTTTCCATCCTCCTTTAGAATTGCTGTATATTCTCACATGCTGCTACAGGAAATGTATCCCTCCCAAATAGATTAACTAAATTTGTAACTACTATTATTTCATTTCTAGCACAACTTGAATATCTATTTCTTGTATAAACCTCACATTCATATGAGGATACATACAATTAGTTTATATCATTTGCATTTGTAAGGTAAAGTACAAGGTGTAGTTGTATCCTTCACCCAGGAATTGTCTGCCTTAATGCATTTTCCACCTCAATATAAGTTGTTGGTTTTATGGTTTTTATACCATAATTGGTATTATGATTTTTTAATGTATAACCCATGGTTTATTCATCTCAGCATTTTTCAAAGCACCTAGTACTACAGTTTAGAAATAGGCGATGATGAATAAAGATTGCTGGGATAAATAAAATTAATGATATGTATGTTTATCCTCAATGTATACTCACTTTTCCTCTAAAAGATATTTTAAGCTCCTAATAATAGCTAAATATAGCATAGAGAAGTAAGATAGTCAAAAATTAACATGAATACCAAATTAGACCATGAATAAAATTAGTTTTGAAAATCAAAAGTTATTATATTATTGCTAGTAATAAGTAAGTATTAACAAAATACCTCTTTATGGTCCAGTTCCATCATTAGGTGGGAGTCATGAACAATGAGTGTAGGGAGAGGTGGGCTGGGGGGTAGGGAGGATTTGAGATCAACCAGAGCAGAATATTCAACAGAAGGCTCCAAATATTATTCAGACAAGAACATGAAGAGGAAAGAGGTTCAACACTGGCATATAATCCACAAGAGAATTACTAACCCAAGAGGATGAATGGAGGATAGGAGCCAAAGTAAGGAGTAAGAGTGTGGTCTGGAAAACACAGAAAGCAGAGAGGTCTAGTTTATATAAAATGAAGATGAGTTTTAAGATAAGGTTCACCCATTTCTGTTCTTTCATATTGTATGTAGATGTGCTTGCTGTGGTAGATAAGATGACTGTTCTTTCACATTGTATGTAGATGTGCTTGCTGTGGTAGATAAGATGATTATTCTTTCACATTGTGAATGTGCTTCCTTGCTGTGGTAGAAAAGATGACTAGAACAGACATCAAGGAAGAAAACAAACCTTGTACTTTTCTCATTTCCTCCCAATATCAACCACCACATGAATGTATGGAAGTGATAACAACGTCTGTTGATTTCTGAGAAAGTTTTCCACAAAAGTGAAAGTTTAGGAATGTCAAGTACAAATCTGAGTCCCTAAGTAGCTGATTTTAAAATGTGAAAGCACAAAAAGATTAACCAGACAAACTAAAGAGCTGCCATATTTGTTTTAGGAACTGAGCTGAACTTTTCAAAATAAGCTAGATATTTACCACTATCCCATAGTTACAAAAAGAAATAAACCCTGTGTTGACTTGTTTAGGTAAAACTTAAAATACGCTGCTTAAGACATTGAGCACAAGTGATACACAATGGCGAACTTGGTTGACAGGCCCGTTTTCAATATACCTCTATATCAAATAATTTATTATTCTATCATCAAATTTTATCAGCCACCAAATGATGACATAAACTTGATTGAACCTTCCATATCTTTTCTAATCTATGTTACAGAACACACATTTTTTCTTTTTTCTTTTTGCTGGTTAGATGCTTTTATTTATTTTATTTTTTTATTTATTTTATTGTTGGGGATTCATTGAGGGTACAAGAAACCATGTTACACTGATTGCATTTGTTGGGTAAAGTCACTCTTACAATTGAGAACACACATTTTTTCAATAAACATTTACGTAATGGCAAGGAGGTGAGCCTAGAATTTCACATACTGCTATTTGAAGTACAATCCATGCCTTCTTGTACCTACAAATTTAGATGGGAGATAAATAAGGTGGAATCCCATTACAGAATCTTAAAAGGCATACAAAGAGAACTATGGGAACAAAAGAACAATTTTTTTCCCTCCAGATTAGGAAAACCTTTTTAGTAGAGTTGATAATTTATAATTTTCAGTTAGAAAGAATGGACATTTTTCCCTTGTAGATTTACTCTGATAGGAATAAATCTGTAACATAATCTCACTTTTGGTTGATTTTAATATGAGCAGTCCAATATAGTATTTTTTTTTTAAGGCAGAGTCTCACTCAGTTGCCCCACGCTAGAGTGCTATGGCATCAGCTTGCTCACCGCAACCTCAAACTCCTGCCTCAGTCTCCCGAGTAGCTGGGACTACAAGTGTTCATCACAACACCTGACTAATTTTTCTATTTTTATTACAGGTGGGGTCTCACTTTTGCTCAGGCTGAACTTGAACTCCTTGGACTGAATTGATCCTCCTGCCTCGGCCTCCCAGAGAGCTAGGATTACAGGCATGAACCACTGCGATCCAATGTTGTAAATTGAAACAATGAACACTTTATTTTGTCTTCCACAGGTTGTAACTTTTACGTACACACATATGCACAGATTCATACATATTCATATACATGTTAGTATGTATGGTTTAAGATTATGTAAAAGTGTTCTCAGAAGTAGTTTATCTCTTGAGCCTTAGATTAAGCATCCTAGGTGCATAGAAAGTATAAATGAGAGAGAAGCTAAATTGTCTCAAGACAGTTCTGCATTTTCGTACTTAATAGATGCTGAAAAAGTGAAACAGGACTGGGTGTGGTGGTTCACTTTGGAAGGGTCAGGTGGGTGGACTGCAGGAATCCAGAAGTCCTAGACCAGTTTGTAACATAACAATAGTCTCCTGACTCCCTGCAAATTTTCAAAAAGTATTAGCCAGGATGCCTGGCTTGTTCCTGTTGTCCCAATTACTTAGGAGGCTGAGGCAGGAGAATTGTTTGAGTCCAGGAATTTGAGGTTACAGTGAGCTCTGGTGATGCCATCATATTCCAGCCTGCGCAACAAAGGAACGCCCTCTCAGGAAAAAAAAAAAAATGAAACAAAAATAGTTTATTTTAAAATGCAAAAATAAAGGTCAAGAATCATGGTTATCTTGTCTTCATATAAATTTAAACGTGCTACTTTATGAGCATAATGAAATGCAGACTTTATAAAGCATATTTGTATACATTCAATTGCCACCCAATTGACATGCAAATAAAAAAAGCAATTCACATCCAGTAAACTGGTATTAAAAAGGAAATTTAAAACCTCATTAGTAAAATAAAGGACTTAAAATACCAGAAAACATAAATAGGCAGATCATAGCTTCAAATGAATCAAGTGTTCTAATATTCATTGGTTGCCAGGATTTGCAACAGTGTATATAATTACTAATTTAGGGAAAAAAAGGAAACACCAGCTGAGGAAACTCCTAAAATATACAAACAAGCTCAAGCTTGATGAAGCATAATCAGTTGGACCATAAGGGAAAAAACAAGTATCCGCAATGCTATTCTCCTAAGGAAATAAACTTAATTATAGCCATTAAATCCTTGGGCTCCAGCATCAAACAGAATGATGACAGTTGATTAGCTGTACAAGTTTTTGAACAGCTGTCACCAAGGGTCCAGTTGATAGTGGGGGAACTGCTATTTTAACTGCATGATAAAGTGACATGTCAGAATTGGCCTGGAAATATCTCTGGTGACTAAATAAGTTTAATATTTAAGATGTAGAGTCAGGAAGGGGGGGAAGTACCAACTCTAACATGTAAACAAAATACATCAGAAACATTAAATTAAGAAAGAGGAAAAAAGGGAAACAATCATTTTTGTAAATAATTGGAAGAAAGTCAAAAATATACTGAAAACATAGTTAAATAAAGAGGAAGGGGGGAGGATGGGTGGAGGGAGGGCAATTGGTGGGATCACACCTACGGTGCATCTTAGTAGGGTACTGGTGAAACTTATTAAATGTAGAGTATCAATGTCTTTATATAGTGATTAAGAAAATGTTATGAGGGCTATCTCTCACA
>CAUYRH010043522.1:0-16759 GCA_963574655.1 Perodicticus potto | reverse complement strand
ACTAATTACAGGAAGTTATCTGCTAAGAAGATCCCATCACTTTACTAAACAAACAACGAAAAGCCCAGAATAAGCAGAGATGTTAGGCATTTCGAAAAACACAAATTGTGTTAAGAGACAGTCTTTGCCCTCAACAAGCTTGGAATCAGGAGTTTTTCCCTCTGATACAACCAGTCAAAATTCTGCACCTGTGCGATTTAACCCACGTTCTTTCAGTAGCAGAAAAAATAACGAACTGCCCTAACAAATTTCATGTTGTTCTTCATGTACATGTCTTGTAACCAATTCTAATAGTTTGATTTTGACTTTAAAAATCTGGGTTATTTTTTCCTTTTTTGAGACTGGATCTCACTTTGTCACCCAGGGTGGAGTACGTGCTGTCATCATAGCTCACTACAGCCTCAAACTCCTAAGCTCAAGGGATCCTCCTGCCTGAGCATCCAGAGTAGCTGGGACTATAGGTGCTCAACACCTCACCTTGCTAATTTTTAACATTTTTATAGATATGGGGTCTTGCTGTGTTGCTAAGGCTGATCTCGAACTCCTGGCCTCAAGTGATCCTTCGGCCTCAGCCTCCCAAAGTACTGGAATTACAGGCATGTGCCACCATGCCTGGCTGTGAGTTACTTTTAAATGCTGAACATATTGGGCCTGGTCAGGGATGGAAAATTAATTATAATCGTAATGTGGGCTAGATATATCTTAGAAGATAACTTTTTGGGGGGGTGGAAAAATCCCTTAAAGTCAAATACAAATTTCTTTTTCTTTTTTTTCGGAGACAGAGTCTCACTTTGTCACCCTGGGTAGAATGCCGTGGCATCATAGTACATAGCAACCTCAAATTCTTGGCCACAAGTGATGCTCTTGCTTCAGCCGCCCAAATAGCTGGGACTACAGGCGCCTGCTACAATGCCTGGCTATTTTTAGAGATAGGGTCTTGTTCTTGCTCAGGCTGGTCTCAAACTCCTGAGCTCAGGCGATACACCTGCCTCAGCCTCCCAGAGTACCAGGATTACAGGAGTGAGCCACAGCGCTTGGCTTCAAGTACAAATTTCTAAACTTGCTATTTTAGATTCTGTTGATACCACTGAGCCATTGAATTATTGCAGCAAGACAGATGTTGACCATATGTAATCTCTTAAAGCTCATCGTTCTACTACATCCAGCCTGGTTTCTGCATGAAAGTTGCTCAACGTCTTCAGTGCCCCTTCCCATCATAGGTTCAACACACTACATGGTCAACTACTTTTGGTACTTACCTTTAGAAGACTTCGGGAAAATTCTTAGTACTAAGGAACGGGATTTCTCAGAATATTTCAGTCAACCTCCGCTAGCTGCCTGTATCTATAAGTTACCTAAATCTAGGCAGAAGATCAGCCTGAGGCTTTCACTCCAACCAGTGCACACAATTCTGCCTACTTCTCAAACCCGTTCCTCCCGATCTTCCCATCTCCACCCTGTCAATCAGGGCAGCTCTGAGGCAACTGTCAGTTCCCTTTGCCTGATCTTCTAAATTCAATACATCTTATGATGACAACCTGTAAAACTCATTCCCAAACTGACCTCTTCTTACCATCTCCACTGACACCACCCTGGTCCAAGGAACCATCTTTTCCCAACCGGATCACTGTAACCACCTCCCACCTCCACTCCCCACATTCTCGCCACAGCAAGCCATTTAAAGATTAGATCAGATCCTGTTACTTTCTTAGCCTTAACTGTCTAATGGCCTCCCATTGTCATTCAATGAAAGTCCTTACCAAAGTCCATAAAACTCTGCATGATCACGACTGATGTGCTTAATCCATGTTGCCCCATGGAATTCCTGGAGCAGCTTTAATAAAATCGCAGTGTCCAGGCCCCACCCCCAGACTAATTAAATCACAATCTCTGTGGGGAGGAGCTTGGCCACTGGAAAACTTTTTAAGTTCCTCGGATAATTCCAATGTGCAGTCAGGGCAAGAGCCACTGAGCGAGGCCTTGCCTCATCTGTCTCTCCCCCATCGTTCACCACACTTGGTTCACACTCCAGCATTGTCTCTGTCTCTGCAAAATGGCCAAACTCCTGCCTGTCCCAGGGGTTCCTGTTCCTTTGCTGTTTCCTTTGCCCATACTGGTTCCTACCCAAATTTCCATGAGTCACTTAGCTCGTAGCTCAAAGGCCACCCCCCTCACCAAGCTCTTCCCTGTCTAAATCTTGGGGTTCCATCTCCTCCCCTGCCTATTCTCTATCCCAGTATCCTACATTCTTCCTGGCAATTATCATTATCTGATCTGAATTATGTGTTTGTTATCTCTCCGCTACTAAAACATAAGCTTCACAACAGAAGGCACTTTGATCATCCTCCCTGTCGTATCTCCAACACAGAACAGTGCAGGCTTGATGATCAAGCGTTATTTTTTTGAATGAGCAAATATAAACACATCACTATTTATTTAGGAGACAGCGAGACTGTCAACAGCACCATATTTTTCACTGACTGTATGCTTTTTTCCTTGCTAGGAATCCCACCCTGAGCTGACAAGAACTGGGAGCCCCTTGACACTGCCCTCTGGAGATGGAGGGCAGGTGCACAGGAGCAGCTTGCTGCCACGGGGCTGAGGTGAGGAGCAGCTCTCCTCAGGACCACACAAACCAGTCTCCCAAAGGTCATTTACCTTCGGAAAGGTGCAAGGTTTCCTAGCTCCCTGAGCTGGAGTGAATGTGCATTTCTGGATGGGAAAGCAAGACGGCTGTCTTGGGTTCCCTCACGCTGATTCTCCAGCACTGTCTGCTGGAATCAATAATCACATCGGATATGCCTGCCCAGCAGGGCAGGCTCTTCTAGCAGGACCAGCAGGGTGGTGTCCAGGATGCTCTCTGAGGATACTGAGTTACAGCAGCAGGAGGGTGGGGGGAAGGATTTCTTCTCATTCCTTTTCTTTTTCCAAGACAGAGTCTCACTCTGTTGCCCAGGGTAGAGTACCATGGTGTCATAGCTCACAGCAACCTCAAACTCTTGGGCTCACGTGATCCTCTTGCCTCAACCTCCCCAGTAGCTGGGACTACAGGTGCCCACCATGACACCTGGCTAGTTTTTCTATTTTCAGTAGAGACGGGGGAGTCTTGTGGTAGATCAGGCTGGTCTTAAACTTCTGAACTCAAGCAATCCACCTGCCTTGTCCTCCCAGAGTGCTAGGATTACAAGCCACTGTGCCTGGCTTCTTTCTCATTCTTTAATCAAAGAGTTGCCGAGCCCTGGAGTCAGAAGTGTAGAAGCAGAGTGTAAAGACGAGTAGGAGATGGACCTCAAGTGTGAAGGGCACAAAGGGACAAAGCCACGGCCCCTTCTCTCCTGCCTGCCACTTCTCTGGGAAAAGAGAACATAGAGAACATGGTGTGAGTATAGGGCAGAGCCAGGAGGCCACGGGGAAGGCATTTAAATTAACACACACACTCTGAAGAGCTAGTGAGCATCTGTCCTTCAAACCAAGGAAGGCTAATAATGCTTTCTCTGGTCATAAAAAGCAGAATGCATAAAAATACAGGTAGGGTTATAAGCCCGACATACTCTATTCTATTCCAAAAAGTTCTGCATGTGGCTTCACACAGACCCTGGCAGTGCGTGGAACTGTCTTTCAGAATTTGTAGCATATTTTCCTAAATATACACTTAGAATAAATTTCAGACTCCTTCTCTTGGCCTTCAATGCCTCGCACAGTCTGCCCTTGGTAAACACTGCACCTTTAATACCGAAGGCTGAGGCAGCTGAAGCCTCTACAAAAGAAGGGAGGTGGTAGAAGGTTAAGAGACCTGAGGAGCATGATAAGCTAGCATAGGGGACCACACGTTCCAGTACAAAGGGTGCCACAGAGAGGTGCCCTCCACAAAGCCTTAGGATCTAGAGACAGGATAATCACTCCTGGGCTTTGGTCAGCACTCTTAACTGTTCCAAAAGGTCTTTTGCACACATCACCACTTCACGTTCCATTTTTCAGGCAGGCAGGTGAGCCCTGCTCCCCCCATAGGAGAGGAGATATCTGGTTACTCACCCAAGGCTGCATGGTTACTCACTCCGCAGGCCACAGAGCTGGGACCACAGCATTAGACTTCAACACTCTGGGCCCTTTTCACCACAACATCCAACCCAGGAAAAGGACCTCTGAGTGTACAGCAGAAGCCAGCTTATGCAAGCACAGACGGGTATCTACCCATGGCCACTGTTTCCCAAAAGAGCCAACAGAAGGACAGGAATTATAATTAAGTGAGGGATATTAACTCTCAGTAGGCTCTGAAAAGGTAAGGATATCTACTGTAATTTCTAGAATAACTAAAAAAAATTGCTAAGAGGAATAGTTAAACTCCAATAAATAAATTAAAATGAGATTTTTACAAAAAATTCAGTTCACTCAAAAGAAGGAAGGAAAAATGAAATAAAAAAATCAGAAGGGACACCCCCCAGAAAACAAACAGTAAATCAGAAGACCCATGTCAACCATCATTAAGTACATTAAATATTAACGGGCTAAATACTCCCAATAAAGAAGACACTGCCAGAATGGATTTTAAAAGATCCACAAAACAATTAGGATGATTAATTACTTAAAAAAAAAGCCCCCCAAACCCCAAATCCAGAAAATAATGTAAGTATTGGCAATGATGTGAATGACTAGAGAAAGTGAAATGTTTGTGCATTGCTGGTAGAAATGTAAAATGGTTTAATAATCCTCATGGAAAACAGTTTGGCATTCCTGAAACGGTTAAACATAGAATTCCAATATGATCCAGCAATTCTATTTCTAGGTATATACTAAAACATGAGAGCAGAAACTTCACAGATAACTGTACATTGCTCTCCACAGCAACATTATTCACCATGGCTAAAGGGTGGGAGCAACCTTGCCTCTGCTAATGAATGAACAAACAAAATGCGGTACATGGATGCAGTGTGCAATGGCATATCATTCAGTCTTAAAAAAAAGAATGAAATGTAGTGTTTCACGCTACAACATGGGGAACCTTGAAAACATCAGGCTGAGTAAAACAAGCCAGCAAACAAGCCAGCAATAAAAGGACAAATACCGTCTATTTCCACTTACACGAAGTGTCTAGACTCTCCCATAGAGACAGGCAGTAGAATAGAGATTACCTGGTAGGTGAGGGGAGAATGGGAGTTATTGTTTAATAGGTGGAGTTTCTATCAGGAAGGATGAAAAAGTTCTGGAAATGGACGGTGTGATGGTCACATAACTCTGTGAATGTACTTAATGTCACTGAACTGTACACTTACAAGTGGTTAGCACGGTAAATTTTATGTTATGTATATGTTACCACAATCAAAATAATATAATGAATGTATTTCAGTGAGTAAAACGGGAAGATGAAAGTAAACACGCTTATATGAAATGGAAAACATTTCCTTCAAGAACACAGTGCATCCAGAAAGGATTTATGGTACTGTTGCTTAAATTAAAAATATATATATATATATTTTTTTTTTAAATATTTTTTTGCTGGTGGGAGAACAGGACAAAGAAGAAAGCAGAGATAGGAGAAATCTCAAGGAAGCCTGGGAGTGACAGCTTTTTAAATCTTGGTCTGCAGCAGGGGGGATCCTCCAAGGGCAGGCCTGCTTCCTTCCTCTCAGGCTACATGCCCTGAATGTCTGAAAAGGATCGTCCTTGTTCTGTGTCCCAGAGACAAGAGGAGGCCCTTGCTGTCAGACATACATTCTGCTAACAGTTTATTTGTATTGTGCCTCTTTCCAAGCTTGAATTAGTTATCTCAAACAGCCATAAATAAGGGGAAAACACAGTAGGCTGGGGCCAGAGAACAGCTGCAGAAGCAAACAGAGGCTGACATAGCCGCTGAGGTTGACTCTTCCAATTAGCCCTGAGCTTCCTGGCAGCCAAAGCAAAAATGAATTATCTCCTGTCAGAAAGGAGGTGGCGTTCCAGTTTCACAAGGGAGACAATGTGTTTCTGGCAGTAGATGCTAGAAGGATTTAGGTACGTGGTACTTCACATGTGGTGTGAAGCTGTGTGACTTCCAGGCTCCTGGATGGTTTCACACATATGCAGATTGCACATGGTTTCTTCTTACACTAATATTCTATTAAGATAAAGCTGCAGGTCATTAAGGTGCAAAGTAAAGGAAATTCTGGGAAGGGACAAGCACACATGACCTTGGCATTAAGCCTTCTAAGTTGTCTGATTTGATATAAGACCAAACAAGACACAGGGGACAAAACAGAGTGGCCCTCAAACTAGCCACCTGCAGCCAAAGATGTGCTCACTTATCTGGCAAGGGCCATGGTGTCAACATCACATCATTAGACTTTCTGGCTATTCTTGCAGAGTGAGACAGACGGTCTCTAGCCCAGTTTCTGGCCCAGGCGCACCTCTGCTCTGCCCAACTCCGTGGCAGTCTGCGGCTCCTCCTGCCTCTGTCTGTCTGTTCTAAATGAAGCCTTCCTCAGTTTGACCTGTGGTAGCAGCTGGAGAATAGACAGCTCAGGTTGTCTAACGAGAACTCTGCCTTTTGTCTTTGTGTGCCATTTGACGGAAGACCCTCGGACAGCAGGTCCTCAAATAATGTCACTTTGCTCAGCAACATTTCCTTTTTTTTTTGAGACACAGTCTCACTCTGTCTCCCTGGGTAGAGTGCTGTGGCATCATCATATCTCAGCAACTACAATCTCTTGGGCTCGAGTGATCCTCTTGCCTCAGCCTCCCAAGTAGCTGGGTCTGTAGGCCCCCACCATAACACCTGGCTAGTTTTTCTATTTTTAGTAAAGGCAGGATCTCGATTTTGCTCAGGCTGTTCTCAAATATCTGAGCTCAAGCAATCCACCCACCTCAACCTGCCAGAGTTCTAGGATTACAGGTGTGAGCCACTGTGCCTGATAACATCATTTTCTTGTAACACTGAGAAGAGAAACCGATGCCTGGCCAGAGCTGCCATCTGTGTGGAGCTTGTACCCCATCTGTGTGGGTTTTCCCCAGGGACTCTGGTCTCCTCCCACGCCTCAAGACGTGCATGTCAAGTGAACGAATGTGCCTCCGTGGTCCCAGTGTGAGTGAGTGTGAGTGGGTGAGTCTGCCCTGCAGCAGGTTCCCACCCTGAGCTGCTGGAAGGCTCCTGCCATCCATGGCCTGGGACTGGAGTTAAGAGGGTCAATAATCACCTAACTTGCTTTTATTAATATATCTTCAACATATGCACGACTCGCATTTATTTCCATATTTAATATTAGAAGTGCTTTGGGTCTTTATTGAGATGTTTGGTGATGTTCTGATTGGAAACAAGCCACAGGAGTAAACTCTTGATTGTATCAGTTAGCTGGGGTAAAATCAGTTTTGCAGTTTCTACGAACCTGCCCATGATGTTCCATGAGGACTTGAAGCATTGTGGAAATCTAGGAGGGAGGTAAGAGAACATTCATGGCTGTGAAAATAAGAAGGGGACCCAGCATGCCCAGCATGGGCCAAACTGGCTGGTTTTCTCCTTTCTCATGTGGGGTTACTGGCCCTACACCCAGCGTTGACACCATGAACTACACCAGAGTGGGTTCATTTTGAATCAGGTGTTAAAGGTTGTTGTTTTTTTTAAATCCTTGTAAAAAAAAAAAAATTGTAACTCAAATAAAAATCCCGCTCAACAGACTAGATCTTAGAAATCCAGCCTGAGGTCAGCCTGATTCTGAGCAGCCCCATCTTTACTAGAACGAATCTGCTTCAAAACATGGTCCCAGCTTCAAAGGCAAGAACACCTGGGCATGGCATTTGCTTTGCAGCTAATGGTTATGTATTTGCCTAGTTTGGAAGCCTCTCCTCCTCCTCATCTGTTTAAAGCTTTGCCTTGAAATCTTGTTTTTCAGGAAGCCGTCCCTGAGTACCCAGAGTCTCTTATTTACTTTTTTCTCTGAGGAATCACGTTCCCCACAATCACCTATTAACCAACACATCAACCCTACTAAGAGTCCAGCCATGGAAGCAATAACTTCATTTATCCAACCATGTGCTCCCAGAGACTGACTCAAGGCTGGGCACAGAGTGGGTGCTCAGCAGTTGAACAGTGCGAAAGAAATGAAAGGCTTTTTATAAACTGGCACG
Source organism: Perodicticus potto (assembly GCA_963574655.1). Classification (NCBI taxonomy): domain Eukaryota; kingdom Metazoa; phylum Chordata; class Mammalia; order Primates; family Lorisidae; genus Perodicticus; species Perodicticus potto. The sequence continues at coordinate 8,665 of CAUYRH010043522.1, read as the reverse complement.
GTGGCTCATGCCTCTAATTCCAGCACTCTGGGAGGTTGAGGATTTCTTAGTCTATCCATTAAGGAAGCATCATCACATTTAAGACGCATCAAATTGCGTATCACACTCTCCTGAAAAGGCAGAAGGCTTTCAGTTAAGATCCCCAGAGTGGAAAGCTTCTGGTGACGCTAGAAATGTTACAGGTATTAGTGAATTTTGGCGAGGATAAGAAACCGACGCGGCTGTGGGCTATGTAGGTCATAGCAGGACAATCATTAACTGTGTCCTCACAGCCTCCCAAGGGCCAGCACGTGCCACCCCTCCTCTGATATGACTGGACACACATCATGCCCAGTAAAGCAATTAAAGTGGAGGAAAGAGCTGCAGTCTCTTTTAGCATCAGCGCAGACTTTCTGTGAAGAGGCAACAATTCGGAGCCTGTTCTAGCTCTCAGGCTGGTGCTCTCTGTTCGACATTCCTCTGCACTCTGCAAGGCCCTCTCTAACTCCAGGGAAGAACAAGCGTAAACAGAACAGAATAACAGAGAAAATGACAGAATAGAAGAGTGGACTTCTGGGTCTGAGTGCCGCTGAGAAGACTGAAGGGTCCGAGGGAAGGGAGAAGGAACGCCCACAGATGCTCCCTGTTTACTGCCACACTGCCGGGGTCCGCCTGAGACAAGAGGACTTACGAGGACGAGGTTACAGTTTATAAACACCTCGGCATCTCCAAGGACGGGCAAACTGACATTACAACACCCTGGGGCAACATGGCAATGAGGACCATCACCCTTCCATGTTCTTGTAAAAAAAAAAAAAAAAATTTGTTAACTTCAATCTAATAAGAAAACACAATCAGACCACTCAGACGGAGGGGCTTTCTGAGATACTAACGTGGCCTCCTTCTGGGTCAATGTCATGAAAGACAAAATTGGGGGCTTGGCGCCTATGGCTCAAGCGGCTAAGGCGCCAGCCACATATACCTGAGCTGGCGGGTTCGAATCCAGCCTGGGCCCGCCAAACAATGACAACTACAACAGATAAAAAAAAACAAAACAGCTGAGCGTTGTGGTGGGCACCTGTAGTCCCAGCTACTTGGGAGGCTGAGGCAGGAGAATTGCTTGAGCCCAGGAGTTGGAGGTTGCTGTGAGCTGTGATGCCACGGAACTCTACCCAGGGCGACAGCTTGAGGCTCTGTCTCATAAAAAAAAAAGAAAGAAAGAAAGATAAAATTGGGAGTGGGGAGAACCTGTTCTAGATTAAAGGAGAGTAAAGGGACGTGATAACTAAAAGCACTGAGTGAGCCTAGACTGCAGCCTACATTTAAAAAAAAGCAACAAAAGACATTTCACCATTCACATTGGTGAAATTTGAATACAGACGGCGTATTAATGTTCCATCAGCGGTAAAGTCCTCAGGTGTGATCAAGGTACTATGGTTATCACAGGAGAAAGTTTCTATTCTTTTTTTTTTTTTTTTTTTGAGACAGAGCCTCAAGCTGTCACTCTGGATAGAGTGCCGTGGCATCACAGCTCACAGCAACCTCCAATTCCTGGGCTCAAGCAAATCTCTTGCCTCCGCCTCCCAAGTCTGGGACTACAGGCACCTCACAACGCCCGGCCATTTTTTGGTTGCAGCCATCATTGTTGTTTGGCGGGCCCGGATTCGAACCCGCCAGCTCAGGTGTACGTGGCTGGCGCCTTAGCCCGTTGAGCCACAGGCGCCGAGCCAAAGTTTCTGTTCTTAAGAGGTTTACACTGCTGTATTTAGAGGTGAAGTATCATAATGTTTGCAACTTACTTTCAAATGGCTCAGAAAAAAAAGTTTTACACACAAACAGGAATGTGTGTGTAAGAGAGAGACAGAGAGAGCGAAGACAGGAAAATAATGTGGCAAAATGTTAACTAGTGAACCTAGAGAAACAGATTATGGGAGTTCATTTTACCTTTTCTGTAAGTTTAAAGTTTTGAAAATAAAAAGTTAGGGGGTTTGGGAGCTTATGAGTTTGAGATTAACCTAAGCAAAAATAAGATTCCATCTCTACAAAAACATAGAAATAATTAGCCATGTGTAGTGGGACATGTAGTTCCAGCCAATGGGGAAGCTGAGGCAGGAAGATCCCTTGAGGAGTTTGAGGGTGCTGTGAGCTATGAGGACACCCAGGGCGACAGAGTGAGACTCGATGTCCAAAAAAAATAACAAAAAACAAAACAGTTGGGCGAAAACAAATACCTCCTCATTCTAGGCAGTGTGGATGTAACGTGTTTAAAGTGCAGACATTAAGATGACCGATTTCTCAATGCAGCTCCGAGAACAGGAACGCGCTCCTGTCAGTGTGTCCGCCACTTCCAGTGATCATCTGAGACCACAGGCTTCAGAGTGAGGGGCCCGAGAAGATTTTATTGTCATTGTTGGTATTGTCACTTTGGATTTTTGACACAGATTATTTTCTACAAAATAGAGAACTTAGTCATAAATATGAAGAAAGACAACCTAATGTCAAGTCCCCTTGGGACTGTGTGCCCCCACTTCTCTTGTGCCCTTTCTGGGACCCCTCCCTCGACCCTGCCAAGTGCCCCCACACAATCTCCAACCACTGCACCCCCCTTGGTGGTGTAGAAGTTCTGGCGGTGGCTCCTGGAGACCAAGGCTTTCATAACACGCATGTGAAAAAAAGTTCAGATTCACATGTAATCATTTTACTTCAGTACCAATCCCCTGAATTGGCGCAGCTTTCAAAAAAGATGATGCTCAGTCTGCAGAGGATGGGAGGAGACTCTGGGGTACAGACAGGGTGCAACGTGCAGTTTGGCAATATGCCAGAAGTCTTTTGATTCATTCCCTGCCTCTGAGAAGTGATATTGAAGCAATGGAGTTGTGTTTAAAGGATAAACTCTGACCCCTTGGCTCTGCCTCCCAGGCTCTCTGTGCAGCTCCTGCCCAGCTCTCAGGCCTTGCCTCTGACCACTCTCGCCCAAGGGTGCTAACTGGCCCCTGTCTGAGTGTCTGGGTCACCCATTACAGCTCTAGAGCCCTTGCAGACAGGCTGCCTCAGCCCTTGAGAGCAAACAGGATTGGCCCACTGCCAGCACTTGCCCTGGGCCCTGTGGCCCTCACTGTAACAGGACTGGGAGGCTTTCCAAGCTGCTGTGAGAAAGGGGGCATCTAATCATGATCTACACAATACCCTTTCTCAGGGCAGCAACGGTCGCAGTGATCGCTGGGGACGCGGGGACATTAGCAAGGTCTCAAACTTCATTTCCCCTACACATTAAATAGACTTTCAGAGGCTGGTCTCAGAAGTTTAACATTCTTTTGTTATAATGCTTGTTTTGAGAAAAACTGAATTTCAAACAAGCAAAACCAAATCAACCTTGGGGACACGATCTGTTTAGAAAATAAAGACGGCTTATGCTGGGAGAGAGCGCACGAGGGCCGGCACTTGCGGGAGGCCATTCTAAGCAAATGTTGTAGATCAATGCTTCCATTTCTATCTTACACCCCAAGTCTCTTTTGGGGTCTGAAAAATTACCGAATGGTAGAACTTGAGGGAAACATTTCAGAGTGATGCAAACCGAAGGGAAGCAATAGCCACTCCTGCTCTCGCCTCTGACTACTCCAAAGGAATTCTGGAATGACTGCAGGTGGTCTCCTAAGTGGCTCATTCCTGCTAACCACGGGCAGACAGGTGTTTGGCCAGGCTCAGATCTCTGGGAGAAAATGCACAGCCGCCCCAGAGAGTGCTCCAGTGAATCCTTCAAAATGTCAAAGTCTTGCCCTGGTTTGGTTCTCAAGAATGATACACATCGTGAACTTCTTGGGAGAAAGTTGCCCAAGAGAAGAAAAGAAAAAGGCGAAAAGAGCTGAGCCTATTCCATCAATTAGTCTGGGTGCGACTTTCAGTCTGGTGTAACCTTTCCAACCTCCGCACTGCCTAGCCAAAGCTTTCAAATCAGGTTACAAGTAAACTGATTCTCTTTTGAAAATCTTTTTTTTTTTTTTATTTTATTTTGAGACAGAGCCTCAAGCTGTCACCCTGGAGAGAGTGCTGTGGCATCACAGCTCACAGCAACCTCCAATTCCTGGGCTCAAGCGAGTCTCCTGCCTCCACCTCCCAAGTAGCTGGGACCACAGGGGCCCGCCACAACGCCTGGCCAATTTTTGTTTGCAGCCGTCATTGTTGTTTGGCGGGCCCAGGCTGGATTCGAACCTGCCAGCTCTTAGCCCGTAAGCCACAGGCGCCGAGCCTTGAAAATCTTTTGCTGGAGGAAAACTGACTAGCCAGTCGCCTCTTTCCTAGCAAAACATGAGTATCCTTCAGCCCAGCCACCTTTCCCTGTCCTGACCCCTCTCTCCACTTTGGTCACTTGACACTTCTAAACGGTTTTCCTGAAGCCATTAGGCCTCCTCAGCCGCTAAGCCAGGAAAATCTGGCTTTAACGTGAAACACATTTCATAGGCATTGCCGCGCCAAAAAGTCAGGTTTCATGTGTAAATTCTTCCTTGGTTATCCTCCAAGAACTACTCACACCGAGGAAAAAATCTGTCTAAATGATCACACCAGCAAGCAAGGCATTCTACGTTTCCCGTCAATCCCGAAGGGACAATAATTTAACATTCCAGAAAAATAAAAATTTCTCACCACACATCAAAGAAGATCTCAAAATACTAGAGCAGAACCTCTCACTGACTGTACAAAGGCCCAGCTGGTCAGGGATTTTGTTTGTTTTAGCAACAATTGCTCCAGAATAGCTTTCCTGGTGCTTTAACAGAGTTGGGAAAAATGCCTGCAGGACAGGACACCAAACACGCTCCAACACGCGTGCTGTGGGGAGCCCGTGTGCACACACCTGTGCTCTGCCCTCCTACAACACCCAGAGCCAGCTGCTCTAATAAGGAAGTTGCTTCTAACGTGAGGAGCCACAGAAATCTCATTGAATTACAAATGCCACTCTGTTACACCAGGTGAGTGTGATCACAGCTGCTACCTGGTGCCCCAGCATGGCTAGAGACCTCCAAGACTGCTGTGGGTGTACATAGGCCACAGGCACACTCCACTGTTTAAACTGTGCAGTGTAAAAGGAAAGTTGCCCACAGAAGCACAGATGGCAACAACAAAAAACCAACTTTTTGGCTGTGTGGCCTTGGACAAGTGACTTGCCCTCTCTGAACTGTGTCATCCTGATTTTACAGAGATGGAGGTCTCCTGGGCCTCCTTTGAAGCTGGCAATTAAACAGGAGGGAGGGGCTCAGTGCCATGGCTCATGCCTATAATCCTAGTCCTCTGGGAGGCCGATGTAGAAGATTGCCTGAGTGCAGGAGTCTGAGACCAGCCTGTGCAAGAGCAAGACCTGGCCTCTATTAAAAAATAGAAAAACTAGCCAGGTATTGTGTGTGTGCCTGTAGCCCCAGCTACTTGGGAGGCTGGAGGCAAGAGGACTGCTCAAGCCCAGAGGTTGAGGTTGCTGTGAGCTATGATGCCATGGGACTCTACCCAGAATGACAGAGACTCTATTTCAAAAAATAAAATAAGTAAACAGGAGGGATGCATGTAAATGTGTGACATGGAGTAAGTGAGCAAAGGACATCAGCTGTTATTCCAGCCTCTCTTTTAATCACAACTCCTTACCAGAAAGGGGACATAAAAATTCTAAAGCTACGGATTCCTCCCTTGGCGTTGTCCACTTAATTACCTTTATTTTCTAAACAACTGTGTGACCAGGTTTGCAAAGAGGGAATTTATATGAAGATGCTGACAGAAGCTGGGGCCTTTCTCCTTCATTCCACTGCTTGCTTAGGAAGTCAAAGCCCTTTCTAAATTGCCCATTTACCCCTGGATAGAGGACAGTGTCCTGGTTCCTGGACCAGCTCACTGAAGGGCATCCAGGCTGCGTCAGGTAGGGTTGAAAGTGTTTCCTGATGAAGCATTTAGTCTGGATACATTCTTGTTATCTTTGAGGATCAGCAAACACACTGTCAGCATATTCTGCAGCTAAGAAAAAAGTCCAGTTCAAAGAAGACCTCTGGGTTCCTAATGCAGGTTTGCAAATATGGCAACCATAATGAAATGGGTACTTTGTAATGATTTCCTATAATGGTGTCTATATATGGGAACTTTTTTCCTTTTGAAGCAATTTAATTGGAAAATGGCAAAGGAATAAGAGGAGGCAGGCAGCCAGTTCCGATGAACAAACACACTGCACCGTGTGGGCAGCTCTAATGACCTTCTCCTTGCTGTCCCCAAGTGCCTGCCCTCCTCGGGGACCTGGCCAAGCTCTGCCTAGAGCACCCTCCCCTGCCCTCTGCCCCCTTCACTCAGCTCTCTGGTTCCTGCTCAGGGTGACTCCCAGGAAGCGCTCTGCACGCCGGGCCTCCTGGGTGGGCCGGCCCAGCTGTGAGGCCTGCTGTGCAGCTGTGCACATCCTCCAGGAACTGTGTCCGGTGCTGACTGCTATCCAGCATCTGAACACCTCCTCCGTGCCATGCTGGGGACCAGATAACTGAAGCCCCTGTCCCCCAGGGACCGTGCGTGAGAGCCAGATACAGCCCAATGATTCTCAAGGAAGTACAAACTCAACACAGCCTGGGATAGAGCAAAGTAAAATGCAGGAAATAAACCGGGAGGGGAGCGAGCCACCCTGTAAGCAGGAGGAGAGGGTACCGTGGGGGAAAGCTCATGTCGATTTTAGGAAAGCACTTTTCAGGCAGAAGGATCTGCCAGAGCAGAGCCTGAGGCAGGAGGAGCTGGTCAGGCTGGAGGAAGAGCAAGCCAGGCTGCCAGTGTGGCCAGGTGGATGGGACAGCGAGCGCTGTGGGCCCTGCACCCTGGCATGGTCACGCCGGGCTCGAGGGATTCGGCCCAGGAGCACAGTGATCTCGGCAGATTCTGTCTTGCGTCCCCAGCACCTCACAGGGCACTGAGTCTGCTGAGGAGGTGAGCGGAGGCCACTATGTGTGGCCAGAGAACACGTGCCACGTAGCAGAGGGACCCCTCCAGGGGCTCTTTCTTGTCAGGAAAGACAGTTTCAACTAACCTGTGTTTTTAAAGATGGGGGACAGGATGGAAAGAAATGATCTGAATGATTCAAGAAAATGGAGATGCCCCTGGAGCAGACAGGTGGGCACAGGCTGGAGCAGGGCCGGATGCAGCCTCACGTCGGGAGCTCGGGAAGGCCCACAGGAGACGTGTGAGTGGGTTTACCAAACTTAATTACCTGTGAAACTTTGTTGGACTGTGGGTCACTTATTAATTTCATAAAATACAATCTGGGAGAAACAAATGAAGGGATGAGCATAGGGCTGACCCTCTGCGGCGATGAGGAATGTGTCCGGCTGGAAGGCAGAGCCCTGAAGCTGCTAGCGATTTGCAGAGCTGGCTGAGCTCAGCAGGGAGGGCTGTGGCTACAGAGAAGGCTGGTCACTGTGTGTTGCACGTGTGTGTTGTAACATAAAGCCCAGCATCTGGGTTCAGGTTAGTATGAGGGAGGAAAGTCTGGCCGCATCTCTGTCCGGCCTCCGCTGCCCTCAGCACACACGTCTCAACGACTCGGATGCAGCCAAATCCATCTGGCTTGTCCTTAGCACCATCGAGACTGCTGACTTCTCCCCTCTAGCCTCCTCTGCCCCACCAGCTCTCAGGACCACACTCTCCCCATGTTCTTCCTATCTCTTTAGCCAGTTGGCTGGGGGACTGGTTGATCACTTCATTCATTCACTTATTCTGACTATCTTTGAGCCAGATCCTGGGTCGGGCTCTGCAGGGCTACCAGAGATGAGACAGACTAATTCGGCCTAGTGGATTTCAGTAGGAGAGTCCAGGAAGCAAATAAGTCAGTATACGTAATTTAAAATGTCGTGTGACAGGAGGAAGAAACAAATGGGGAAGGGACAGAGTCCACACAGGGACAGAAGCAAACTGACGTTTTTTCTGAAGAGTCGCATTTACACAGAGACTGAACTGGGGAACGCTCCTGGCAGCCTCCTGCTACCTCTGCTCCCCAGCGGGCGTCCCGGGGCTGTGTCTTGAGCTCTCTCCCCGCCACACCCTCTGCACATCAACTTCCTTCACTTTTCAGCCACAGTCTGCACACACCGCGAGCGCTCCCAGCTGTTTGCTCAGCCCAGGCCCCTCCTCAGGGTTTCCTGCTTGTATCCCCGCTGCTTTCTGAAGCATCTCCCCCCAGGTATCTCAAGGCACCTCAACCACACAGGCAAACAAATCCATTCTGCTGAGCAAAACCACCTGGTCCTTTTGCCTGTGTTCCTACACTGTTGAGTGACCCGCCGTCCATCTGTTGTGCAAAGCAAACTTACATGGCAGAGGAGCGCCAGTCTGCTTCCACCCTGTCTCTAATCCTTTAGCACATCTTGCAAATTTTATACCTTTTCTAAACTCAGTCGCCACCACCCTAATCCAAGCCACAGTTTTGCCCACCCAGACTTTTGCAATGGTTTCCTAGTCGGCCTCCTCAGCTTAACTCTTGACCCAGGGATGCTATCTGTCAAAATGTACATCTGATCGTCTCATCCTGTCCCCCACTATTATCTTTTTTTTTTTTTTTTGAGACAGAGCCTCAAGCTGTCACCCTGGATAGAGTGCTGTGGCATCACAGCTCACAGCAACCTCCAATTCCTGGGCTCAAGCGAGTCTCTAGCCTCCACCTCCCAAGTAGCTGGGACTGCAGGCG
>CAUYRH010043521.1:0-11895 GCA_963574655.1 Perodicticus potto | reverse complement strand
CTTCATATAATAACTGAGAAAATGCCAGGAAGGCTATGTTAATCAGTTTGATGAAAATAGTTCAGATTGTATATGAAACCAGCACATTGTACCCCTTGATCGCACTATTGTACACAGCTATGATTTAATAATAAAGACAATTAAAAAATTAAAAAAACCATTTATTTGAAGAATTTTTTAACAGTAGCCACCCTCTATATCTGATAAATTCTGTTGAAAACAGTTAAAATAACATTTTTCCTTTTCTTTATATTAATAGCAATGAAACGAAACATGTAAAATGAGATGTTTCATAGAAATTAGAGCTGTATTCCGTGAAAGAGATCAAGGCATTTTAGAGACTTCATACTTTTTAGCTGTCAATGGGTGAGAAGTTGCAAGAAACTTGTGAAGGATACTAATTTTAAGATGTTTAATTTCCATTAATTATGGGTTTTAAATAACCTATTTAATTACTAAAAGTAATAATTTGACCTATAGACCTGTGTTAAATTATAAGTCATCTTATTGTGAATATCAGAACCTATAGGAAAACACTATTATTTCTTTCATGTCAGTAGCAGAAAGACTATTGACTGAAGAATTTGGAAATAAAATTGATCAAATTCATATATTTATCTTTATTTATTTTGAAAAGCCCTTGTTTGTATAATTTTATTACAAAAGAAAAATAAATTGAAACAACTAGACATAAAAAAGTTTTGAGATACTTGACTGAAAAAGTCATAATGAAAAGTTTGGTATCTATATACATATATTTATTAGAATATTGTACTTTACATGTATCCCAGTTGATCTCTGCTCCGAGTTCCATCATTTTTAAATATTATAAAATAAGTTAAATATAATTACAAACTTTGCCTATACACACATATCAATATTCTGTATAAAATGATTTGTCAAGTTAATAATTAACTAATTTAATCTAACATGCTTCACTTAATTGAGAAAAAGCCTGACTGAACTGGCAGACGAGTTGGTCATTTACTGTTGAATAATGAAAACAAGGCTTTCCCTTATAATGAATTTTATAAAGAAAATTTTCTATAAAAGTAACTTTCTTAGTAATTCAGAGACTCTAGAACAATAAATATTTCAAGTTATATTTATTTTCAATGCAATTCAATTTAAGTTTGGGTACTGAATAAAGATTTTGACGTAATTATATGGGCATTGTATAACAGGAGAATACAGGACATATTGATGTTCAGTTACTGTAATCCTTTCCATAAGTTGCTTTTAGAAATGAATACTATCAAAAACTATTTTTTAATACAATTGAGAATTCCAATGGTTTTACATGTGTTTTATTAATTTGCTTCTACCAAAGAATATGTAATATCAAAATTAATCTTCTTGGAGTTGTATGCTTTTCTGCAGAATGATATTCATTTTGTTTCACATTCATGATAGCTTAAGTTCTCAATTTCAAATCTCCTGATATTTTGTTTAAACTGAAACTAGTGTATCTGTATACATACATTTGGGGAGCATTTAAAGGTACATGATTTACTATATGGAAATTATTCTGAACTTAATGGGTAGTATAAAGTCAAGATTTCTTGCTTTATTTTTGAAAGTGATTCCAAAATGAAAATAAATAGGTAAGTTCCACTTTTAGTTAAACTGAGTGAAAGCTTGAATTTGCAAGTAACAATAAACTTCCTTATATCAAGTTAAAGGTCTATATGATGAAATCTGCAAATGTTCTGGTTTCAAAATATGAAAAGCGGGACTCTTCCTTCCCAAAGATGGAAGTCAAATCCTCACATGGAAACCTGACAATTCCTTATTTGCTATAAGAGCAGGGAGCAGGTACTCCTCACAGAAGAGAATCTGGACCTAGTACAGCACCAAAAAAGAGGAAACAAGAGTAAATAAGGAATCACGCAGCTATACTTGTATAAATCATTTTATGATTGTCTCTCCTAAGAAGAAGAGACACTTAAAACTTAAGAGTCATAAACAAAATTAAATTTATTGTGGGTAGTTCAGTTAGAGTCAGAGCAATCACATGCAAATAACGGATTCCACACTATTTCACTAGCTTCAAAGATGAGTCATCAAAAAGAAAGCTGCACAAGATCTATTAAAACAAAAGAAAAGAGAAGTGACAGGTGACACACAAAATAATATTTGCTAGGAAAAGTAATGGTACAGACAGTTAAAAAAAAAAAAAAAAGTAATGGACCAAACATTTTTTCAAGAATTTTAGAAGAAACTGCGAGGACATAAATGCCTTTTAGAGCAAGGTCATAGGAAGTTAAAATCTCATTTGCCTAATAAAACAACAGAGATATAAATAGAATTAGTAGTACCAAAACAAATGTTGATATTTTGTAGTGAAGAAGGTGAAAAGAAATTTTTTATTTTTCTCCATAGTAGGGACTCAGGTATTATCCAAAATAGAAAAACTTTTATTTACATAAAATTGTAGTTAGAAAATAACCTGAATGTTCATAATAATTAGAAGAAACTAATAAAATGCAAATAAGATCAGATAGCTCACAATTTTTAGAAGCTATAAAAAAAAGAATACACAATAAACAACAACATAGGACAACCAATTTAAAGCTATTATGTTTATAAATATAAGGAATTGGATAATAAAAAGAAAGCAGTTTGAGACTGTATCCAATTACAATACATGACCTTGAAATGTAAAACTGACTCAACGTGATGTATGAATTAGAAATTAAATTGATGGGAAAACTGTGAAAAACAAAACAAAATACAAATCAATATCTTGAGGTCTATATAAAATATCGTAAAATCTGGGCCAACAAAGGAAACGAATTGTAATAATAGGTTTATACTCAATGTTTAAATATAGCAATTATGAAAATTTATTAACACTGCCACTTAAAACCACTCATAAATAATAATGGAAACACATTAGTAATAAAAAATAGATATGAATTTACATTTCAACTTACTGTTACCAGAATTTCTTCTTCAGGTCCTTGGTCTCCAGATTCAAAGAATGAACCCACTGTACCACAGATCAGTGGTAAGATCGGATTTATCATATAGAAAAGAATATAGAAAAAGCACTAGAACTCCTGGCAGAGGAAATACCCAAATAGGAAAAATCTCCTCTCTGCCTTGGTTCTTTGTCTAGGGGTATATATAGTGGCATGGGTTCTTTGTAGTTGTATTTGGTCAGGACTTGGTAACAAATGAAGGGATATAGTCCCTTCGCCAGGGGCAAGGTAATAAGCTCATTAATGAATGGATACAGTCCATTGTCCAGGCCTAGGAAACTTACATGAAATTGCAGGGGCCTAGGAAATGAGGGATCCTGTTGAGCCCTCAAATGGGGGAACCCTGTATTACCCTCGGGCCTGTGAAATGCTCACAAGGAGTAGTGCAGCCAGAAGAGGGCTCTTTTCCAAGAATAATTCTGGGGTTGGCACAGAGGGAGCCAGGGCTATGTTGTGGTGTCCCTCAATTAACTAAGGACTTGCGGGCTTCGGTCATGCTCGGGTTCTCTGCCGCACTTGGTTCTCCAATTCTGCCTCCCTTCAGCTGCTGCACCAACACCCCCAGGGCGGAGATACAGAATGTGCTCCACGTCCTCCGGAGTGGCTGGTGCTTACCAAGCCCGTGTGCACCCCCCTGTATCATTATGACTGACAGTTAAACAGGCAAAATAAGACATTGAGGTATAGAATGTTTTTTAAATTATGATTAATGAAAGTATAGGTCATATTCTCTTATGTCAGTGGAAAATGAACCTAGAAAGGAGAGATAACCCATAAAATAAGAAAAACAACTGGTTATACGTTTATTAAATAACACAAAACAAAACAGAACCTCTCTCCAGAAAATCAAGGATAAAGAGAAAATTCTATGTAATTTTTTTCAATGCCCAGCGTATAACAAAGTGAAATATTATATATCATAAATTATGCAATATAAACAAAAGAATGGTTTATGAAAAATAAGATTTAAGTATAGAATACAAATCAATAATTCAACTGACTAAAAAATTTAGAAAAATAACTTGACCTTGCAGAGTGCTGGTATATTTATTTATTTTAGAGATAGGGTCTCACTCTGTCACCGTGGGTAGAGTGCAATGGCATGATCATAGCTCACTGTAGCCTCAAACTCCTGGGTTAAGTGATCCTCTTGTCTTAACTTCACAAGGGGCTGAGACTATAGGCGTGGGCTACCACACCCAGTAAAGAGAAGTCATTAATAAGATAAATGCACAAATTATTGTATTCAAAGCATTAAAATAAATTTAGAAATACAATAGTGCATATCAGTTTTTTCATAAAGTTACAACATAGGAATTTTAGCTAACAATGAAGAATATATTTACGTACATATATTATTTAAGTAAGTAGTAATCAAACAGGATCATGAGTTATAGTTGCTTTGCTTAAATACTTACAAATAAGTTATCAAACCTAAATAAATAGGAAATCTCTTTACGAAAATGCAATTCACATAATCTAAAATCCAAAAACATATAATAATTAAAAAATTGAAGTATACTAGTAAGTATAATGAAAAATTAGTGATTTTCTCTAAAAAATATTTCATACGTATGCTTTCAAAGATAACATATCTTTGAAATGTTATCTTTGGCATTTGATGGCAAATGATTCCATGGTGTGTAATTTCTTCCAGAAATTGGAATAGAGATGGATGGAGAACTCTCAGTTTCATTTTATAAAATGAATATGGTATAGAAACCAAAATTCAAGAAACTCTAAGAAAAAGACCTCAAGTCAATGCCACATTTAGGGATTGAGATAAGATCATACAGAAAATATTAGAAATTAGAAACTCATTAAAAATAATGCATAATAACAACTGTTATTTATTTTAAGACTTTAGATTTTTTTTAAATTAATAAACCTATTTTAAACCATAATGTTATTGACTTAAAGAGAATAATCACATAATATTTTAGTTAGCCATAAACAGAAACTTGATAAAATTTAACACATATTCTTGATTTTATTTTGTATTTAATTTTTTTTTTTTTTTTTTTTTTTTTTTTTTTTTGCAGTTTTTGGCTGGGGCTAGGTTTAAACCCACCACCTCCAGTATATGGGACCAGCACCCTACTCCTTTGAGCCACAGGCATGGCGCTATTCTTGATTTTTAAAAAATCGATAAAACAAATAGAGATGGATAATATCTTACTATTATGAATTTTTCTTGTCAGACACAGTACTACTGCCATGATTTGGAGAAAATATTAGAAGCTCTTGCATCAAAATGCTGCAGCATTTACCTTTGTTAGTCATCCTGCATTCTTACAACTTGTCTTCTCCCTTGCTTCCTCACTGTTCTTTCTTGCCTTCTTGCTTTCCTCTTTCCCTGTGTTTCCCCCCTTACCTCTCCCCCCTTGGACCCTACTCCCCTTTCTCCCTTATTTTCTTTCTTCTTGTTTTCTCTCATTCATTCACTATCTTTTATCCTTACAACCCACACTCATTCTCATTCTCACATAGACAACTATTCTAATGTGTTTAATATGTATTTTTGTTTGAATAGGTACTAACCAGTGCAACTTGCTGTTCTGTATGAATGCATTTTTTAAAAAATTTTAGATTGTATAGCAGTTTTTGGTAAAATAAAAATTGAGAGGAAGACAGAGAGACTCCCCGTAAAAAGCATGTCCCCACATGCATACCCTGCTTCATTAACAGTATCACCACCAGAGTGATTCACTTGTTGTGTCTGATAAACATACATTGAAACATCTCTATCATTCAAAGTCCACAATTTATATTAGAGATGGCTAACAACAGCCCGGCGCTGACACGCACCAGCAACAGCAATGCAGCAGCAGTGCAAGTTGGTGGTCTCCGGCAAACAGGGCAATGTCATGCTCTTGTGGGGCATGGAGAAGACCGTGAACCTCCACCTGGTGATCCTGGCAAACATTCCTTCATCGTGATATCAGCGTTTCAGGTTCTTGCTCTCGGGAATTTGAAGAAGGAATCTACAGACCACAGGAGTAGTGGTAAGTCAGGATTTATTTACAGAAACAGAATTACAACAACTACAAGAACCAAACCTCCTGGCAGAGAGGACCCAGGAGGGGAACAAGTTCTCCTGCTCCCTCTCAGAGGTTCTGCCATGTCTGTTTTTGAGCTCTCTGCTCAGGGGTTTATATAGTTCCAGGGGGTTGTTTTTCCCAGAACTCTTAGGGCAGAATCTTTGTCAGTTACAGCCAGCTGTCCAATGAAGACTCAGGCCCAGGAAACTGACATGACATTAACCAGTTGGAAGAGCATGAGGAGGAGACAGCAAGATGCCAGTTTCTCCCCCGTGGGTGTCTGGCCCTACCAGCAAGCTGGTTCCTCCATCTGTCACAGCATCAGCACTGCCAGGGCTAAGGCAGCAGGTCATGGGGCCACCTTGTCCTGCAGCAGTTGCCTTAAAGTGCAGCTGTACAAAATCGAAGCCTACTGTGAGGTAGTAGACAAGATATACTTTAAGGTCACATGTTGAACCACGGGAGAAAAGAAACAAGAAAACAGTGGGCCAGACAGGGATGTGAGGAGAGGTTCGATGTGATGGAACAGGAAGAATTGTTTCCAAAGATTTTTTTCTGTTATAAAAATACTCTGAAGTTGACTGAAAGGAAGTGATGGGTTCTATAACACCCACAGACTCCCCATATATTAGAGCACTTAGATTCATGTACATAAGATACACATCAGCCCCTATAGATCTAGGGGACTGATGTGAATACTTGATGATAAGAGGACCTGGATGTGAAGGCTGGTGGAGGCTGTGTAATGACCATTGGAGAAACGCTATGGTCTTTTCTCACAAAACTGGACTGGTTCTCTACCTTGTTTCCAAGAATTCCAGTCCCACGTCAGAAGAATATTGATCAACGGATTAAAACCCAAACGAGAAAAATCAAGAAAGATGGGAAAGAAGGTGCAGAGGAAATAGACATGTGGAACGCAGACGTTCCTGGTCTCCAAGGAGATCACTGAGTCCTTGGAGGTCACCCGGAAGATCAGGAAGTGATGCTATCTTCCCAGTCCATGGATTTTCCGGCCTCGACAGAGAATTAGAAAGAAAGAAAGCCAGTGGCTCGGCGCCTGTGGCTCAATGGGCTAAGGCGCCAGCCACATACACCTGAGCTGGAGGGTTTGAATCCAGCCTGGACCCGCCAAACGACAATGATGGCTGCAACCAAAAAATGGCCGGGTGTTGTGGTGGGCGCCTGTAGTCCCAGCTACTTGGGAGGCAGAGGCAGGAGACTTGCTTTAGCCCAGGAATTCGAGGTTGCTGTGAGCTGTGATGCCACAGCACTCTAACCAGGGTGACAGCTTGAGGCTCTGTCTGAAAAAAAAAAAAAAAAAGAAAAAGAAAGAAAGCCAGTGACTAGAGCGCAGAGCCAGAAATGGAGAAAGAAGATTCTAAAGGATTGATGGAGGGTTGGTATGCAGGCAGAGCAGAAGTGGGTTACCGCTAGGACTCACAGTTGAAATCACAATAGAAAAGGGGTCGAAGAGACAGAGACAGGGAAAGAGAAAAAACAAAGAGAGAGGCAGAAGATTAGACTGTGACTATGGTAAGGAAAGAGGTACTGACCCAGGAAAGGAGAGGGAACGATCAAGAGAAAGATCCATGGAACAGAGAAATAGGGAGACACAGAAGAGACAAAAAAGATTCCAAGAAAGAGAAAAAAGCACCACAGAAATGGAAGCAGAGAAAGGAAACACAGAAGCGTGACTAGAAGCAGAAATGCAGGGAAACAGATCAGGAGCTGGAGCAAAGAGAAGTTAAGTAAACATAAAATTAAAGTAAATAGAAGTCAAGTAAACAAAGTAAAAGTGGCAGTCAAGGAAGAAGTGACAGTATTGAAAAAAACCCAAACCATAAACAGCCTCAGCAAAGAAAAATCTGGGCAGGGAAGGAGCCAAGATGGCAATCTGTAGCCAGCTTTCCACAGAGGCTCTCATTCAGAGGAGAGTTAAAGGACAGAAATTTAGCAAGAAAGCTGATGGTTTGGATCTAAGCCAAAAGAGAAGGTCGTAGAATGCACATCAAACCTGCTAGGGTGACCTGCGACCCCAAGGACACAAACAAAATGTATAGAGCACATCGCCAAGCGGACAGGAGTCCCCTCCCCCATGAGAACAGCTTGCAGTATACTCCATACCTCCATACAAACAACCGAGCAGAGTTCAGATGTCCTCCCACACTACCCCACGGGAAAGACCCTCTAAAAACTGGACCTCCTTCCCTACTAGGGTGCCATGGCACTCTCCTGCCAGGCATAAAACTGTACAAAACTGTACATATTCTCTGCCTGCAAGTTTGAACACCCAACACTCCCCTCCACTCTCACCCCGAGGTCTGGAGGCCTGTCCCCCATGGAGTCTAGATTCTTGGATATTTTCTCGAGGTTTGTGGTTGGGGCAGACAGTTGCTGATCTGTGCTAATTTTCTGGCTCAGGGGTAGTGAGAGGAAAGTGAGCCGAGAGGAGGCCGAGCTGGAGAGGTAGTCCCCTGAGACAGAGAGGCAGCTGCAGCTGTGGGAACAATGGCAGTGGGGCTCACACCCCTGGGGATATTTTGAGGAGACACTCCCAGTCTCTCTGGGTGGCCAGGGGAAGCTGGGTGGCATCTCCGGTGGCAGCTACCAGCAGAACAGACCAGCAACCAATGCACATGCCCAGGAGTGAAGGGTATGCCTGAGGTGGTACTGCCCAGGGCAGTGTGCGGGGATTAGAATACGCATAGAGACAGCTGATTACCAGGGAAGAGATTGCTTTACTCAGCTTCAGATGCACCTGGCCCTTAGGAGATGAAAGCTGAGACAAAGGACTAGAACTCACAGACTGGGTCAACTCTATTTGCAGCCCAATGTCTGATCCACAGGGGAAAACAGCCATGACAGAAACAAATACTGCAAACGTGTTCTGTTCTATCAGCAACATCAATCAGGGACAGAGCTGGAACAGAGTGAATGGCCCCAGACTCTATCAAGTGTCCAGGTTATCAGGCCTCACCTCCTCATGCCAAACAGTGACAGACAGTGGCGGACTGACTGAGGAGCCACAGACCCCCCCCCCCCCCTGACCCAGGCCGGGGCCAACCGCTGGGGCATCTGCGCCTTGGTGGAAACTGGCTCACAGCCCTGCGGGGTTACCAGTGACTGGGTGTGACAGATGGGCAAGGTGGGGAAGGAGGCATCAACCTTCCCAGATTAATCTACTTGCTGGGGGGTGCCCTCCTGAGCTCACAGAGCACTGGAGCAAGTTATACCACAGCTTCCAGCAGACCCCTGCTATCTAGTTGCCAGAGACTTTTCAACTCTTCCATTTGAGGCTGGTGCTGGCTGGGAAAATTGATTGGGTCCTCTTCAACTGGGCCAAACACCGGAGGACTTTCCAAAGGGGTTCCCTGGGTGTGTGGCAGTGGGAAGGTTTGATTTTTTTTTCCAGTTGTTGCCTGTTGGGGGCACGGTGACTTAACTGCTGGTATTTCTCCACAGCTCAGACTTCAATCCAGAGTAACTGATTCTCTAGGGTAAGACAGAAACCAGCTGAAAATAAGATGGAGCCACTTAACTACACCACACCAAGAATGCCCCCAGTTTCACAAGCAGTAGCACTGTACAGGTCCTTGGCAAAACTCTAAGGGAAAAGGTACAGACATCAGCCCCAGCTTTTAGGCAAAGCACTGGTCAATCACTACTCCTAGAACCCCCAACCCAACTTGTCCTTATCTACTCATCCAGCCAAATGGTGTAAAATAATCATGAGGTGGAATCAGCAGAAAAGCTCTGGAAACATGAACAACCAGAGTAGATCAACCCCCCCCACCCAAGGAACAATTTGGTGGATGCAAATGATGATCCTATGCATAAACAGATGGCTGAGATGTCAGAAATCGAATTCATAATTTGGATTGCAAACAAGGTTAATAAAATAGAGGAAAAGTTGGATTTAGAAATTCAGGGTGCATTTCAAAAATTGTCTCAAGAAGTCAAGGAATTCAAAGACCTAATGACCAAAGATTTTGACACATTGAGAGAAGAAGTTGCAGCCCTCAAAGTTCTGAGAAACACAGTAGAATCCCTCAGCAACAGAATAGAGCAAGCAGAAGAAAGGATTTCTGACCTGGAAGACAAAGCTTTCGAATGCTCCCAAACCTACAAAGAGGAAGAGAAATGGAAGGCAAAAATGGATTATTCTCTCAGACAGCTCTGGGATAACTCGAAGAAAACCAACATTCGCCTTATAGGGATACCTGAAAACGATGAAGTGGCGTCACAAGGCACAGAGTCTTTTCTTTATGAGACTATGAAAGAGAATTTTCCAGACATGCCAAGAGATTCTGAAATTCAGATAGCAGACAGTTTCAGAACCCCAGCACGACTCAATCCAAATAAGACATCCCCCAGGCACATCATAATTCACTTCACTAAAGTTAATATGAAAGAGAAAATTTTGAAAGCAGCCAGATGAAATAAATCCATAACCTACAAGGGGAAGAATATCAGAATAACTGCAGATCTCTCTGATCAAACCTTTCAAGCTAGAAGAGAATTGTCAGCAATTTCTAATTTCCTAAAACAGAAGAACTTTCAACCCAGGATCCTGTATCCAGCTAAACTGAGTTTCCTTTATGATGGAGAAATTAAATACTTTAATGACATCCACAAGAAAAAGAAATTTGCTATAATTAAACCAGCTCTACAGGATATTCTCAGGCCTATTCTCCATAATGACCAGTGTAATACTCGAATGCAAAAGTAAACTCATCCAGAAACTTTTTATCAAATTCCAACTTCCACAGTGACAAAAGGATTAAAAATGTCCACTAGATTTTCTAAAGATTTACCAATATGTTCAATTAATGTCAATGGTTTAAATTGTCCTTTAAAGAGGCATAGGTTGACTGCCTGGATACAAAAACCCAGGCCAGATATCTGTTGAATACAAGAATTTCATCTTACCATAAAAGATAAATATAGACTCAAGGTGAAGGGATGCTTGTCTATATCCCAGGCAAATGGAAAACAGAAAAAAGCAGGTGTTGCAATCTTATTCACAGATACAATAGGTTTTAAACCAACCAAAGTAAGGAAGGATAAAGATACACATTTCATATTTGTTAAAGGTAATAATATGATGAGATTTCAATTATTAATATTTATGCACCCAACCAGAATGCACCTCAGTTTATAAGAACAACTCAAACAGAGATGAGTAACTTGATTTCCTCTAGCTCGATAGTAGTTGGAGATTTTAACACTCCTTTAGCAGTGTTACATAGATAAGCTCAAATAAGAAGCTAAGTAAAGAAATTGGAGCTCCAATAGCTTAGCTCCAATAAGAAGCTAAGTAAAGAAATTTTAGATTTAAACTTAACCATTCAACATCTGGATTTAACAGACATCTACAGAACGTTTCATCTTAATAAAATTGAATACACATTCTTCTCATTAGCCCATGGAACATACTCTCAAATTGATCATATCTTAGGTCACAAGTCTAACCTTAGCAAATTTAAAAGAATAGAAATTACTCCTTGCATCTTCTCTGACCACCATGGAATAAAAGTTGAACTCAACAATAACAGGAATCTGTATACTCGAACAAAAACACGGAAGCTAAATAACCTTATGCTGAATGACAGATGGGTCAAAGACGAGATTAAGAAAGAAATCACTAAATTTTTGGAAAAAAACGACAATGAAGACACGAATTATCAGAACCTCTGGGATACTGTAATGGCAGTCCTAAGAGGGAAATTTATAGCACTGCAAGCCTTCCTCAAGAAAAAAGAAAGAGAGGAAGTTAACAACTTAATGGGAGACCTCAAGCAACTGGAAAAGGAAGAACATTCCAACCCCAAACCCAGCAGAATAAAAGAAATAACCAAAATCAGGGC
>CAUYRH010043519.1:0-36081 GCA_963574655.1 Perodicticus potto | reverse complement strand
ATATAGTGATTAAGAAAATGCTATGAGGGCTATCTCTCACAGTACGATCAAAATGTTTCTGATTGTATATGAAGCACATTCTGCCCTATGATTGCACCAATGTACACAATTATGATTGAATAAAATTATTAAAAAAAAATGTAAACGTGTAGTATTTTGAAATGATACCAGTGAACTTAGAATCCAGGGGAGAAATAACGTCTGATCATAATAAACTTGTGCGCAAAATGTCACGAAGGAAAAGAGGAGCAAATGACCAGTAGTCTGGGTCAGATGTGGGAAGTGTTCCCCGGAATGTAGTATTTGATAAGAACCTGAGAGGACAATGTGAACCTTCTGTAAATGCCCCACACTCCTGGAAAATACAATAAAGTTAAGAGAGGAAGATGGGTCAGAGAATACTCAAGACTATAGTGTAGTGGTAGTTGGGGGTGGGTGTGGAGTGTTCATGTGAATGGGCTTGGGGAATCAGGATAGAAGGGTACACTTTACAGACCTCCAGTACTATGCTAACAAGGCCATCCTAGACCTACCTATAGAGATAATGCTGAAACAAAGTAGGGAACCACATACTCATTGGTACCCTGCTACTCATTCAATCTAGATATTTTCTAAATAGAGCCAGAAGGAATAGAACTTACTAAATGTAGAATATAAATGTCTGAACACAATAACTAAGAAAATGCCATGAAGGCTGTGTTAAGCAGTTCGATGAAAATATTTCAAATTGTATATAAAACCAGCACATTGTACCCCATGATGACATTAATGTACACAGCTATGATTTAATAAAAATAAATTTTTTTTTATCTCATCACTGAATTATCCTCTCTACTCTTACATTCCTTCAACATACAGAGGGTTCCACAAAATTTTAAGAAAGGAAAAAAAGTATTAAATTTGTAGTACTCGAGTCACATATAACTTCTGAAACTGCAAGAGGTGCTCAATGTGACTTGAACTTGTATTCATCTTTTGTTATAGGTATACACTGAGTATTATGGTTTTAATACAGTTTTTTTTTTCCTTTCTTAGACTATATATGCATTTTTTGGCACCCTCTGTATTTAACTTATAATAGCCATTGGCTTCAAAGTGCCAATGCCCCAAATATGACATTTCTACTGGAAAGTCACTTTAAT
The DNA here is from genome assembly GCA_963574655.1 of Perodicticus potto. Lineage (NCBI taxonomy): Eukaryota > Metazoa > Chordata > Mammalia > Primates > Lorisidae > Perodicticus > Perodicticus potto. The sequence goes on along the minus strand of CAUYRH010043519.1, from coordinate 34,939 downwards.
CAGGGTACAAAATTAGCTGTCAAAATGAGATCTGGGCTGCACTTGGGAAAATAAGATAGTAATTTGACACCCTTTCCCTTATAGGCCCTTTTAGAATGAAAAATAGGGAAATCAGTTCTGTGTATCTTTAATATGTATTTTTGGGTTATTGTTGATAAGGTAGAAAAATAGTTAAGAGCTATTCTCCACATCTCTAATATAACTTTCTGTAATTGACATACAATAATATATTTTTGTTATATTTTAATACATATTGGTAGAGATCAGGAGGGGATTTTCTGTACCTTTAAAAGTGTGGGCCTGGCACAGTGGCTAATGGCTGTAATCGTAGACTTTGGGAGGCCGAGATAGGAGGATTGTTTGAGGCCCAGAGTTCAAGACTTCCCCTTTCCACAAAAAAATAGAAAAATTATCCAAGCATAGTGGTGACTACCTATAGTCTCAAGTTCTAGGAAGGCTGAGGCGGGAAGGACTGCTGCAGGAAGGACCCCAGGAGTTTGAGGGTGTAGTGAGCTATGATGCTGCTGCTGTACTGTAGCCTGGGTGACAGATCAAGACCTAGTCTCAATGTGGAAGGTGGTGAAATATATTTTGAAAAACTCATTCATATTTTAAATGTCATAGCTTAATGGCCTTTAGTCTTTTTGTTTGTTTGTTTTGCTTCTATCTCTTTCAGCGGGTTTGGGAACTGTGCGATTATCTGTGTTGGGTAATTGTATGCCCTGGGAACCTTGCAAAATGAAAACATAGGACTTAAGTTATATCATTAATTTTCTGCACAAACAGTCTCATCTCTTCACGTCATCTATATCACACCAAATAAATTTTTATGGCACACAGATTTGTGTGTGGTAGAACACCCCCACCCCAGTTGAGAGCTACTCATCGGTCATGTGATTGCAATTCGAGCCGATGATACATGTTCATCCTTTGTTACTGAAACCATCAGACCCTTGCTATAGAGGCCCTGGGAACTTTTTACAAACATTAAATATTTACATTGACTCAGCAACTTTAATCCCCATAAGGAGAAATATGAAATGGAAAGAATAAAATAGGCATAATAAAATCTCTTTCATTATTTTAAAGGACTCAGTTCTTATAACCATATGTACAAGTTTAATGATAAAAGAACTAAATTTTCTATTGCATAGTCAACAAAACCATTTGACCATTGGTCCCCAAAGTGTTCGATTTTCAACTGTCCCTCAATAATGTAATATACTTAAAAGCCACTTTTCTCTATTAGGATTCTAAAGAAGCTTGTTGAAACATCAAAAAGCTACTGTTAAACATGTTTCTATAGTTTGGGGCACAAAAGCCTAAAGGATTGTTTATAAGTGTTATTGAAAAGCCTAATTATCTATGTACCTACTTTGGTAAGAAATACTTCAATGAGATGTATTTACTTTTTATTTTCATTCAAAATGATACTATTGTACTTATAGGTACTTAACCAATAATTGAAACCATTATTCACAGATGAATAGGCATGGGATATAATTAGAATTCCTTAAAAGGGGCTTCCATGACTAAAATTAATTTGGGTTTAGTGCCTTAATAATACATTTTTTCAAAAATATATATTTTCAGTTAATGATTACTTATGAAAAAAGCAAACTGAAATTAAGAGTGCTTGATTAAGAGTAGAAGAAAAACTCTATTTTTATAACTAATAGTATCTCACTAGGAAAACCATGAACATAACTCTTCTACATTTATCGTATAACAATGGAAACTGTCTTACTTCTAAACAACACCCCCCCAACCCATAGCTATATATTGCTAAGTTGCAGTCCAAATATTATGCCAGTTAAATCTGATCCTTTCCAAATGAAATAAGAGAAACCAGTGCTAGTTAGCTCCATTTCCAAAATAGATATCAAAATAAATTTGAACTTAAAAGAATTATATTGCCATTGAAAGTTACATAATGTCTTGTTTCCTTTCATTGGTCAATTATAGAATTTGAGCAGTTGGTTTATATCCTACATATAATCTTGGCGTGGAATCTAAGATGCGCTCTATGTTGTAGGGAACAGACAGTGGATGAAGGCTGTGTGCATTTTCCCATTACTGCAGTTTCAAATTCTCATTTTGAAACAATGGAGCTTATAGATACATGTATGTATTATTTGTACAGGGTTTCTGAACCTCAGAAATGATGTTTTTGGTTGGATAATCCTTTGTTGTTGTTGTCCTCTGTGTTATGGAGTGTTTAGCAACACCAATAGCCTCGACCTCCTATGTGCCAATTACACACCCCTCCAATTATGATAACCCCCAAATGTCTTCACACATTGCGAAATCACTCCTGGTTGAGAACCACTGATCCATGTGGGTACATAAATGCTTTTTTGTTTTAATAATTTTCATATGTATGGCATTAGCAAAAATTTTTACATCAAATGAATTTCAGATCTCATGTTTAAAGGTACGAATGTTGGTCAAAGAGATCATAAAGGCATACGTGTGAGCTGAAACATGGTTTTAAAATGGAATGCCCCTTGAGAGAAAAAGTTTTCTCAAAAATTTTAGACTACTCCGTTTTGACTAGTAATCATGTCTAAGTACTTTGTTAGTTGGAGTTTTGTTCTTCCACATCATTCTTTCACAGAAAATACTGGGAGTGCCAAAAATAGATACCCATTTATGTATTACTTTTCAAAGTGGAATTGAATTACAGTAGAAATAATGTAGCATATGCAGTAGTATAATGTTCGCAGAAAGGATGGTGTTAATCAAATAAATACTAGTGTCACCATGTGAAAGGCAGGACAGTCAAAGAAAATGGCGGGTGCATGGTTGTCATTCATGAGCACAGGACCATTTGAAGTGATATTTGAAATCTGAGAGAACGTGGAAGTACAGTGACAGTGGAGGCATGAGTACACGGTAGACCCTCCAACATGCCTGACTCTGCACACATCCATGTTAAGTTAAAAACCTGTGGGGCTGTGAGTGATGTGCACAGAGCGTGATGGTCCTGAAGGCCTTTGGTCAATGTTGCCGAAGCAGTAGCCGTATGACTTTGCCATAATCAGAAGTATCTGGACCCTGACGGTAACCACTTTGGGCACTTCTTGTAATTGCAGAAGTCAAACAAGACTTGTATTCATCTTTTATTATTGACATGTATTAGTATTACAATTGTCATGCTTTTTTTTCCTTTGATAAAATGTGTCTACCTTTTTTTCGCCTTCTGAATTTATGGAATATATAATATATGATGTGATATAGCACCATAGACACTAAATAGACAGTGGTGAACAAAGCAGGTAATATTTCAACCCTTTGAAAATGTACAGTCTAGTCAAAACTGTTGGGAAATGTTAACCATTTTTAATTTCACAGAACAACCTAGTGGGACTGATATATAAACTCAATTTATGAAAACTGTTTTGAGTACTACACATTACTCCTATTTATCAGGATTATGAAAATTGTGTGAACATAATATCTGCCCTCTTGGAAGGTACAACATTGAAAGAAGCACTTAGGATAATGAAGGAAAGGAAGAGATGAAGTGTTGAAATGGAATTCTAGGGCAGTGTGGCTTCTGGCTATCATTTTTCCATACCTACAGTATTTGTCAGTACAAAATTCTTCCAGAGGGCAGCGCCTGTGGCTCATCGAGTAGGGCGCTGGACCCATATACCAAAGGTGGTGGGTTCAAACCCAGCCTCCGCCGAACTTCAAAACAGAAAAATAGCCTGGCATTGTAGTGGACGCCTGTAGTCCCAGCTACTTGGGACGCTGAGGCAAGAGAATCACCTAAGGCCAGGAGTTGGAGGTTGCTGTGAGCTGTGTGATGCCACGGCACTCTAACGAGGGTGATAAAGTGAAACTCTGCCTCTACAAAAAGAAAAAAAAAATTCTTCCAGAGTTGAAGGCTACCACCTTTGCCACAGCTTTCTGGATTTCCAGCATAATCTTTTAAAGTCAGACTGTCCCTCCAACTTGGTTAGAAGTTTGTCAGGGGAGCTGAGAGGTATTTCTTGCTCTTTCTTTCCTGTTTCCACAGCAGCCCTTCTTAAACCCTGTTCCTACTCTCTCCCCTAAAACAATAACATACTGATTGATAGCAACAAATGGAAGACATTAAACATCTCTACGTATAGTACAAGATAAGCAATGCTACACACTAATATTGCAGGACACTACATTGAAGTAGCTATTTCCCAGATTAAATAAAATACCCTTGTGCCATTTATATGGTGAAATCACTGTTCCCATTTGAAAATCATTACACTAACTATTTTTTTTTTATTTTTTTTATCATTAAGTCATAGCTGTGTACAATAGTGTAATCAAGGGGTACAATGTGCTGGTTTCATATACAATCTTAACTATTTTCATCAATTGATTAACATAGCCTTCCTGGCAATTTCTCCAATTTCTCCATTATTATATGAAGACATTTGTATTCTGCATTTAGCAAGGTTCACCTGTACCCTTCTAAGATGCACCGTGGGTGTGGCCCCACCAATTACACTAACTATTTGTAATCTCATATAATTTTCTACACTCCATTTTATGTGTGCTTGTAGGTGGTTGTACACAAACTCAACTAGATATTTATAGTGGAAGTAGTAAAAAACTGACAGAGAAGGCTAGGCAAGGTGTCTCACACATGTAATCTTAGCACTTTGGGAGGCCGAGGTGAGTGGATTGCCCGAGCTCCCAGGTTCAAGACCAGCCTGAGCCAGAGCAAGACCTCATCTCTAAAAATAGCCCAGTGCCTGTAGTCCCAGCTACTTGGGAGGCAGAGGCAAGAGAATCATTTAAGCCCAAGAGTTTGAGGTTGCTGTGAGCTGTGACATCACAGCACTCTACCAAAGGCAGCAAAGTGAGACTGTCTCAAAAAAAAAAAAAAAAATAATTGACAGAGAGGCAAAAATCAGACAGATAGAAAGGAAATTAATCACCTAAAGCCACATTTTCAATGAATGTATATTATTAAATTAATGATTATTGAAAAGCCATATATAGTTTTGTGTACCCTAGGGAATAATATAAGATAGACCTCAAACATTTTCACTTGAGGCATTTTGATAAAACGAGAGAAAAAGGAGAGGGGATTTTTTTCTTTCTTAAAATTTACATTATTCAAATAAGTTTCTTTCCTTTTATTTTTATATTCCTATGATTTCAAATACATAGCTACTAAGATTCCAGAAGGGAAGGATTCTTAAATAGGTTATAACACAAACTAAACTGATCAAATCGCAGCATGCCTGATCATCAAACGTAAGCCTGAATTATTCAGATAATCTCTCCCTGCTTCATTTTATCAAAATGCAGATAGACTCTGAATTTTTTTACAGGATATATAATTTACATATAAATAAAGGCCATATTACATAAAGGCCCGTGTCCTGTACCAAGATTGGATTAATCTTGGGGGAAGAAGAGAGCAGACAGAGAAAGAAGGACGGGGGGAGTGAGGGAAAGAAAACAAAAAGAGCATAGAAAATAGTGACGAATTCTCACATAAACTGGATTCAATTTTGACCAAAGTACATTACTTAAACATTAATTTTTAATTCAACTTGTTAATATGTTGTTTAGGATATTGCATCCTCACTTATAAGTGAAATATGTTTGTAATTTTCCCTTTACAACAATATATTTTCTCTAATTTTAATATCAGGTGTATCCTGATTAAATAGAATGACTTTGAATTATTTCTTCTTTTCCTATTTTCTATAAGATTTGGCATGATCTGTTTTTTGAAATTATCTTTTACTTTTATTTATAAATATTTGTTGTCTATTTTTTGAGACCTTGGGAAAAAAAATAAGTTAACTGATGACTCCATACTGAGCCTCAGAGTTAAAGCATTCTATCATAGACATACTCTTATCTGACACATTCATACTCAATGTGAATGTTACTTTCTTTGCATTATTATTACTTAATATTTCAATGCAGTAATCGTCTGACTTCTGAATGTATTTATCTTCTTTCATTCTTTTCAAGGTTTTTGTTTCTAGTCCTTATCTTAAACACTGTTATTGTTATTAAGTATTAAAACCTTCTTAATTCTGTGAAGGCAAAAAGTGGAAACCTAATAAACATGTATATGTAAAAATTTTAAAAAAGATTGTATTAAAGCAAACAATTGAGAAACAGTATAAATAAAATACAGCCAATTATCTGCCCGTTAGAACTGTAACACCAGGTTATACAATGGCAGTTTGCAGAGAGAGCGTCCTTCTCAAACTTTCATGTATAATCAGATTCACCTGAAGAACTTGTTAAAACATTTTTCAGGGCCTGAATCCCAAACAGAGATTCTAATTCTTCCTCTACTTCTTGGGCTAATTTTCAGGCTGTAGTTAGAGTAGCCTAGAATAGTATCACTAGAATATCAATACAGTTAATTCTTCTCTTTATTGTTCCTGTTCTGGCATTATATAGGTATTAAGGCAGCCACATGTGTTGTTAATGGGAGAGAGGCTACGGGCACTATCTCCATATTTCAGATATAGGAAATTAAAATTTTGATGAACTATCAAAGACTTCAAATTTCTTTCAATTATTGGTGGAAGGTTAACAACACAGATGCTTTTGTAACCTTAGGTCAGATATATTTACTCCACACATGATGGTCTTTGGAAACTTTACCCAAATTACCGTTGAAATTGTTTATTTCAAAACGAGGGCGACCAGATCCACCCTTTGTCTATTGAGTGGAAGCAGCTTTGTTTGGCAAAGACAGTGGCTAAAATGTACCAGAAGTTCCTGTCAGCTGTTTGGTCATTGTGTTTTTAGTGGAATTACAGAATGCTACAGTATTTTTCTTTGCAGCTTAAACATTGAGCAAACCCAGACATCCAGAGATGCTAAAATGAAAAATCTATTTCCTCTTGCTTTGCCATTTGCCAAGTGAACTCTGTCAGACAGCACATTCTATACGTTTTAAGTAAACAAAATTTTGTTTAATGTGTTGGCAACATCTGTCACAAAACACTTTTCAGTCTATGGCTTAAATGCATTGAATAAGAATGGCATCCATGATGCATTTAATGAGGCACAATTCCAGTTGAGGGCGTGAGTTTTGCCTTAACAACTGTAAAGCTGTTTTTCCTTTGCTTTTCTTTAGCCTTTCCTTCATTTATTTATTTGTGCCCTACACAATCCAAAGGCTATTCCATAATCTTTGATAAGCGAAGTGCCTGGGACATACCATTCTTTGGTGTATTGAAATCTCTTTTTGTCCAAGTAAAGTATCATCTGGAAAATTCATTACTTTCAGGAACACCTGTCAATGACTTCTAGTTTGCTCAATGATTGTAAATTTCTCCCATTCCCTTAAAATTTAAAAATCTGTGTTCTTATAATCTGTAGGAATTTTTCATTCATAGGACATTTTAACTAATCTGAATAAAAATGTATGTTGTAACATACCCTTCCCCTGGATTTCTTATTTTATCGTTCATTTATTTGCAATGATTGGCCTACATAGAAAACAAATGTTTTCCTTACATTGTTTTCCACTCTGTGCCTTTTGCTGCTATTTACAATTTCAGATTATGACAAATCCCTTCTTACTCTTTACTTTGATTGTCAGGTTTCTGCTTTATATATAGACGCAGCACTCACTCTGTGACATCTGTAATCAAAGGAGTCCCCAAACACTGTTGTCAATGAAAAGATTCTCAAAGAGACCAGTCTTTCCTAAATTAATTGCAAGTGCTGGTATTCAATTGTTCTGTTCTTATCATGTGTGAAGTTTGATTTATCTGTCACATATACACCTACTTCATTTGCATATTGCCTCTCCAAAAAAGGCAAAAGTCCGCCCTAGGCACCTGTGGAGAATAAGCAACCTTCAGGGCATTGAGAAGAAAGTCGCTCCACCAAAATCGATTTGGTCCTTATCTCTGATTTAGATGGATGATTCTATATTTGGTTAGAGCAGGCTGCTTAGAATTGAGGGGTGTCTGGGGTTGTGACAAGGTAGCTGCATGTTGGAATGTCTATGGCAAATATTCTAAAAAGATGCCTAAGTCTCAACTTCAAAGAAAGGATTGAAGTCTTGTACGTGCTAGGGATTAGAGTGTTGTAAAACTGCCACTTTTTGGTTAAAAAATATGCTTCAAGACTTCCATCTTAACTCTGAGGTTATTCTATAATTTATCCCTAGGTGATTTAAGAAGAACCCTAGTTCTTCTTAAAGTGTTTACTTCTGGTCTGGCACAACAAATACCTGAAATGAAGGCCAGTAAGTATTTTTTTAAAAAGGAAAAAGTAAAGATGCTTTTGTTAAAAAGATTCAGGCAGCTGAAAGAAAAGTAATGTGTCCCTGAATTATAATTAAGTCAAAGCTGATCCGATCATGTGTCTCACTAAAGGATCATCCTGATGAATGATAATTCACAGAAGCATTGCCAAATCTAAACAATGCAAATGCACAGTTAAGGATAGTTACAAGCAGCAAGACCTATAAAATACATATTTTCTGATTGAGTCTTGCTCAAAAGTCCAGACGTACTTGTGAATAAAGCTATACGAAGCATTTCCAAAGGTTTGGCTCAGTTTCTATTCTGCCTCTAAATTAATGTAGAGGCAAAGGCTGAGTGGTAGCCTGAACTTTTAACAGATATAGTCAGGAAGTTGGATTTGGATAATATGAGGAGGAATTCAACCAGCCTGAGCAAAAGCATTTTAGGTAATAATTGCTTGTGCGTAATTAGGTGCTGATATCTTGCCATCTACATGTAGCTGTCCTAGTTGTATTCTTCCAAAATGTTTACTGATATAAAACAAGTCAATGTAAAAACAATGGTTAGGGAAAAATAATTTATTCAGATACATAATCATTTCGTCATAACAGAGTATTTTAATGGGTTGTTATACTATGAGCTTTTGCTTTTACTATAATCTTTAAAATAAACATTGGAATTCTATAATATCAAAGATTCCATCCAATCTTAGTTTTTAATTTTGTTTCTCCAAGTCAATTAATTAAGGGAGAGTCATAGAGTAGAGATAAAGGAATGTAAGGGTAATAGGGCCTGGCTCCATTCTTCACTAGCCATATGACACTTATATATGGATGGAAGTTTTTAAAATAGTGTATTATTTCTTATATTCTCAAGAATGTTGGTAAAAAATCATATTCTATAAGTCTGTTTTCTGTAATACCTGATAAAAAACTTGACATTTTCACCTTAAAAAAAAATTCTAATTTATGGATGGACATAAAAATTTGACCACCTTTAACAAACTTCATTATCCTGTCTTGTCTCAAAAGCATAAATATTAAATAGGTCCCAAGATTAGAAGAAAAACAAATGGGAAATAGTAACTCTGATGTTTAGATCATTAATGTTAGATTTTAGTATGTTCTTCAAAGAGATCTAGTCAAGAAACTCAGGTGGGCCAGCATTATTGCTTCAAGGAGAAGATTGCACTGTGGTGACCAGGAGTTATCTATATAAATCATGGATAAATGGCATAAAGCAAAAGTCTTATTCAATATCAAGAATGTCAGAGAATTTGATTAATATATACATATTTTTAGTTAGAGAAGTTCATTTAGAACAATGGGAGAGAGGATGTATATGATTCCTTTGAATACATTCTACATCAAATGTTGAAAATGTAAATGGAAGATGTTTTAAACACATCACACATAAATTACGACGAAGGAAAGAAGGTCGTTAATGCCACATATTTAGACAAGCACAGAATGACATGAACAGACCAAAAAATTATATAGAGTTGAAATTATCCTTTTCACTAAAAAGTAAAAGCATTTGATATTAACACTTGAAAATAGTTTACTGTGTTTATGATTTTTTGAAGAAGTGTCCTTCCTTATAGAATGTCTTCTCAAATGAACGTTGTATATGCTTGTAGGGTGCTGTGATTACACCAACAATGGACCATCCTATGTCAATGCAGCCAGCAAACATGATGGGCCCCCTGACACAGCAGATGAATCACCTTTCACTGGGCACAACAGGAACGGTGAGTTGAAGTGTTTGTTTTGTTTTGCCCCTTGAACATTGTCTGTTTTCCCTGACATCAGAAACTGCTTTTGTATCATTGACTAACACACCTTTCAGGTTCTACTATAACCTGAAAGCTTCGTTCTGTATGCACGTTCAATTGCACTGTACATTTACTACATTAAAGCTGAGATTCTCCCGTTTCACATTTAAATTTCAGTTACTTTTTGTTCATATGGCCCAACGCATCAGGATATAATGTCTGTTTTTGTAAAGTGGTCCTTTGGCCTGCACCTGCCGGTCTTGACCCTGTGACTTGTTATTCTTGAGCCAGGTTTTCCCTTCCCAGCTCTTACCAATTCAGAAACATCCTCATTCCCTTCCCAGCTCTTACCAGTTCAGTTCATCCTCAGGTTATTTACAAGTTAGAGGCCAACTCTGTGACTGATATTAGGGGCTTTTTATTTTTTAAAGTTCGCCTTAATTAGAAGTAACTGAGAACCTGATCTAATTGAGTTCTTTTAATCTTCCTTTTGGATATGTTGACATATATGGTGCTGAAAGAAGGAAAGAGATCTAACATGCTAAGTTGAATATTTTTGACTAGTCATATTTCTCCTTGAGGAACAAAAAAGGCCTATGGCAGCCTCAATTTCATATCAACGAGGCATTTGAAATCATAGGCAAAACCTGTTGTTTGATATTTTAAAAGATTATTCCCCAGATTTTCAAGAAAGCAAATGTCTAATACAACCCAGAATACTGACATTTTTCTAATTGCCCTATGGAGAGCAACGAAAACATCAAAACCCACCTCTCGTGTGACACCATCAGTAATGATTTTATTTTTCACAATTGTTAGTGCAGTTAATCTTGTCATTTTTAAAGATGTAGAAAGAAAAATAAATAGTATTTTCTTCTACCTGGGGCAGCTTTAATATAGTAGAAAGAGCGCTTGACTAGGAGTCAGGAGTCTTAGATCTAAATCTTGATGGATCCCTGCAATCTCTCTCTGTTTGGAGGAAAATAATATCTTCTAGTCTCAAGTTTTCTCTCTACCCATCTGTAGTGTTGAGTCACATGACACGTGATGCCCCTTCCACTTCAGGATTCTGTTTATGCCTCAATGTCACCATCGTCGTGACTCTTTAGTTATGCTGCCTTCACCTCCAAATATCTATGCGTGCTATGCACAAAAGTTATGTATCAGGAATTTTACCCTATCTCAAAGCCTTTCTTACCAAAGAGATGTTGTTGAGTCATAGGCCTTTTGGAATACAAGAAGTTTCTGACATTTCCACTGAGGACTTACTAATCTACCCTTAATGGGAAGAAACTGAACATTCATTAGTGCAAATACTCACACTGTTTCCAGAAAGAAAGGTAATTCTATGAACATAATGTACCTATCTCTAAGGCCTCACTTGCAGCACCTGTAAAAAAGTTTATAATATCTTACCGGTCTGCATGCTTGGGCTAGATCAAATGATTTCTTAGGCTTTTGACCTACACTTGTAGAAGTCATGTCTAAGATACATTTAGCTAGATATTATGTACAACTAATTTTTATCAGGGAGATAGAATTTGAAGATAGTATTTTATCCCTTTTGGCAATATATAAGAATTATGTGGAGTCACTTTGTGATATTACTGACAAGAGGGTCCTAAGTATTGGGATGCCTGAAGTTTCTCATTTTTCCACTATAGATTTTCATCCCTATCAGACTTTCTCTCCTTCATTGATCATCAATTATGAATGAGGGAAGTCATCCAATTTTACTGTATTGAATGACAATCTGATGAAAGATGGAGTTACAGTGCAAAGTATAAACAGAAACACTTTATAAATTTTACTCATTTGAATCAAAAGCAAAGCTGGCTGACTTTCTGAAGTTCACATTTGTAAACTAGTAAAAATATAAGAGCTAGTTAACTATGATTGAATCCATTAGGAAACTGAAAAATAAGCTAAAAGATATAGAACCAACTCATAATTATAAAATTTATTGATTTCATAACATATATTATGATTTTGTATTTGAGCATTTTCAACAAGAACACATTTATATGAGACCACAACTTTTCACAGCTGGTGATAGCCAAATAATTCAATAATGACATATACCACATCTTTTCTTGAAGAGTAAAAGTTTTAAGCATGTGGTTTATGTTTAATACCAAATTCCTCTAGCATTTTTTCTTTTCTTTCTTCTATGCTCCCTTTACATTTGTACTAAATAATTCTTAGATACATGATAACATTTGTGTGACATGTAATGGAATGTTTAAAAATTAATAAGGTTTGGGGGAGGCAAAGAGAAAACAGTATTACTTGTTTTTTTTCATTTAACAAAATACTATTGAGTGTGGGTAGTGCCCAGAAGGCTGGTATATTTTTTTCTTAGATTTCACTCTAGCACTTTGATATGCCATCATAGATTCACTTTATCTGAATTTTTGATTGGCATTTGGAGTGGCTATTATGCAATTCAGGTAATTTTTTAAGATTTTTTTTCACCTTATTGCATCTTTCTAATATATGCATTGATAGGAAGGCAGCCTGGTATCATGGAAACACTAGTGGGCTTTGTAAGCAACTTTTATTTCCAAGGCTTGCTCTGCCCCCTTATTTGCTATGCATGTTTAGGCAGGTCACTTAACCTCTTAGAACTTTTACTTCCTCTTTTACAAAGTGAGAAAAATAATATTTACATTTCAGGATGCTGTAAATATTGAACAGAAGGATATATGCAGCATACCTAACACAGTGTGTAATGCCCAGTAGGTGCTTCTCAAATGAGCTGTTCTTACCTCTCTACTAGCTCGGGGGACTGACTCCAGAGCACCAGAAGGGATTTTCCTCCTGTCACATCCACAATGGGACTCACTGACCTGCTCTGTTTCACTTGATAGAGCTCATTTTCTTTACAGTCTTCATTTCTTTAGCTGTTAATATACTCTTCCAACGTTTCAAACTCAAAAACCTATTGAGACTAGCCAAGTCATTTTAATGAATGAAGCTGAGTTCACGCAAAAAACCCAAGAAAGCTGTTATTATTTGTCATGAACATAGTCATGTGACATAAATATACATGACACTGGAGGCTGTACTTCAGAGATATTTTCAAGGCAATAACAATTCTATTTCTGCCTAATAGTTAGGCAAACCGAATGAGAGGTGGTGCCTTTAGCAGCCTGGAATTATGGATGCTGTCTAGAGAGAGCAGCTGCTACTCACCTCCAGGTGGTTACTGACACACAGGCAAACAAACCCTGGCTGAGCTCACCTTCCAATATTTGAAAATAAGCGGAATATTTGAATTTTTATGTGAGATTTCCCTCTATTTGAAATCTCACAGCTTGTCCCCCAAACTCCCAGGTTGTGGGCCCAGCTTATGACTCTGGCCCAAGGTTTTTCTGGTTCTCCCCAGACCTCTGAGGCCATTCTTTCTTCTTTTCTTTCACAGGCTACTAAACCAAGGTTTCATTTATAATACCTTATTCTGCGTGATGTTCTTAATCAATCTCATCTGTTTTTGTGATTTAAAACCTTGCTTTCTACTCTGAAAACCCCTACTTTAAGTCCCCAAAGCTAACCTCATCTTAGAATTTTAGTCTCATTTTCCAACTACTTGATAAATATCTCCCTGTGAATCTCCCTCAGACACGCCTAAGACAGCGTCACCCAAACTAATCTCATGAGCTTCCCTGAGCTTTCTCCCAATGGAAACCTCTTCTTCTTGGATCTTCCTGATCCCTGTTACCTTTCAAGACATGCCATGACCATTTACCATATAGATCTATGACTCAGCCTAGACCCTTTTCCTCTCAATCACCACCATATATAATTACTTTTCAAGTCCTACCAAATTTATCTCATAGACATTTGCCAAATTCTCTCCTCCACATTTCTAGAGTCTCTGCCCTGGCCTTACTTCACTAATTGCAATATTCACTAACTGCCCTTCCTGCTTTCAATTTCACTTTGCCCCAGTCCATACTCCCCAGAGAGTCAATCTAAAACTATCTGTATCTTTCTCATACTCAGAACTTTCCTAGGTTTTCAGACATCTGAGCTTACTGAAATTCAGTAAAATGAAGTGTGAGCAGTGATAAATAGAGATTAAGATAGGGACCTTAACTCCAGAAACACATGGGAGCTAAGAGCAGAGCAGAAAGGTCAAGTGAATAATCTGTAATAGGCAGTGATCAGGCTGATGGAAGCTAGAGCTATATTATAATTTTCAATTTTTGAAGGGTACCCTGGGCCACAGGTTAAGTCCCACTCTTTTTATCTAAAGTCCCTGCCTAAAGGAATTATATTGAGCCAAAGTTCCTTTTTTTCTGCTCATAAAAGCAGATATATCTTGTTACCAATGATCTCAAGTTTTGAAATGAATGCCATGTATTTTCAATAACCTTTCTCTTAAAATTTTTCACCTTACCTGTTTATTGTTCAATTTTCTAACTATTTTTAAGCTAAACACAATCTATAGGCCTTGAAAACATGAATGTTATGCACTTAGCTATAATTGTTTCATTCCAGGACTCTGGTGACCTTGAAGGATTTTTCTAGATTTACTGCTTTTGTTTATTTTTTGTCGCAATATTCCCATAATGGAACCAAAGTCCCATTTTCCATAATTTCTTATCACTTTATTGTAAGCTTTAGCAGAAACCACTGGAGATTTTACTGTGTTATGAGAACCTCCAAATTGCATGACATTCTTATTTTACAAGATTCTTATCTCCTTTTCATTTGTTCAGGAGATGGTCACCAGTGGCTAACAGCTTCAGGAGCATCTGTTGAAAGGAAAAAAATGTTTTTGTTCTCCAGTCTCCTTATCTATAGTTCAGCTTGTGTTCTTTCAGCCGCTAGTGGGTTCTGACAACAGTGGATCCCCATGGTATAACCATAGCCACTCACAAAAATAACCTTGTAATTGAACTCCTTTTGTTCATCACAGTTTTCTAGTATATTTTAAATCATGCCTCTTCTTTACTGCTCTAAAATTCTGGTAAAATCAGGTAAAAATCTTGAATTATTCACATTGCTTAGACATTATCCTTTTTTCCATTATTAGGTATAACTGTAAGTATTAAAACTGAGAGTTGTAAGAAACAAAGTTAAATAGATTCCTGAGTCATAAAATACTTTTATAAATGAATAGTAATAAGTATGTCTCCTAAAATGTTTTTGGTGGGGGGGCAAAAATTACCAGTAAATTAAAACACACAAATATTAAAAAAGACTATACAGATGAAAATGTAATAGTTTTTTAAAAATTGGTAGTATTATTATAACATAAAAGGCCTTTAAAGTAATCTTACAATATAAATAATAAATGAATAGGTATTAAGTGAAAGTTTCAAACAATTTATTTGCAAATATTAAACTTTTGCCATTTAAAACAAATTAATAAAATTGTACCATAACAGAAAATCAGTAAAAACTGAACCAAAGAACATTAACAGTGAATTGGCGAAGGATGAAATAGAATGCCAATGAGCACATGAAAAATTTTAATCCAATAAATAAAAACAGCAATTCTTCAAATATACCCACACATACACGCACACATATTCCATTAAGTAAAGTTGTCAAAATATGGTACATATTCCTGGTAAAATTGTAGGAAAACATGCATTCTCAAACACTGATTTCTTAATAAGAAGATTCTAAATTTATGTAAGTATCAGCTGGATAGCAGGGTAGGCAGTCAAGACGTTTCAAAACATCTGTTAACTGACCAAGTAGCTGTCGTGTTGAAAAGCTAGTTGAGAGAAATATTCTGAAATAACAGAAAAGGCTTCCTACCTCAGAAATGTTTGGCATAGTGTCCTTTGTAATGTCTAATATAAAACAATGATTAAATAAACCATAATCCATCCATAAACCAGAATGGAATGCAGCGTGGAATCATAAGAGTATAAAACAATCAGGAGAAAGGGTTATTTATAATGTTGCATCAAAAAAAGTTGTATGTAAATTTTCATGTGTGGAGTACAATATCAACTATGAACTAATATTTATAATATAAGGCTGTGGAGAAATACAAAACAAGTGTGGCTATTTGTAAGTGATGGGATAAAGAGTAATTTCTATTTTAATTATACCTTTCTATTCTCTCTAGCCATTCAACAATGACCATTGTTTGCTTTTAGTAATTATTTTAAAATATTATAAATATAGTCATAGAAAATGACTGGTGGCATAGTTCAAAAATTAGCCTTTGTTTGTTTGTTTTGAGTGGTAATATGTGTGTGATTGCAGTTCTTAAAAAGGTACTAGAAATTAATACTTCTAGTAATAAAACATTTGCAGACTCCTTAAAAATGATTCTGTTTTTCTAGAGTGGGGGACAATAATCAACTCACTAGTTCACACACCTGATGCTAGAAGTAAAGTAACTCATAAGTCTGGTTTATTTGTATTTGAATCTTCTGACTATATTTGCTCATGCTGCGCAAAGTGCCTTGCAATGTTCAAGTTCTAATCTGTCTTCTCATATGCCATTTACTCATGAAAGAGTGATTAACCTTATCCTTTGTGGCAAGGAGATGAAAGTGAGAAATTTGTGATAGTCCAAAAGTTGTCAAATGGGTGGAAAAATGAAATTTGGGGATTTTAGCTTTTTTAGCTTTTAAAATGGAAAAAAAGGTTATATAAATGGAATAAGGGTCACATAAGAATGTCTATATTGGCAGTTTATTTGAATGTAAACAATACCAGGTCCCTTTTATACCATTGACCACCTCCAACAGGAGTTGGGAAAAAATTAGAATTTTCCATTTTTAGAAGGGGGACCTAAGGCCACTCTCCTTTTTAATATCCCTGGCTAAAAAAACAATTGTATTAAGTCAAACCTTTCATCTTCAAACAAGCATTTATACTTTGCTGTATATAAGCCCCAATTTTGAAAACTGCCATGTAGTTTAATTACGCTTTCTTTAGAATTTGACACCTCCCATGTCAGGCACTTGGGATAGAGACAGCCAACATCTGCTCAGTAGATTCTGTTCTATGTATCTTACTTCCACCATTATGGCACATACAGCTCCTCAGCCTTGAGCAGAATGTAACCACCAGTATCCCTCACCAACAGCCACTGGGGTCAGAGTTGGAGCTGAGTGATTAATGATGAAATTTTGGCTTCACAACTCACTAGCATCCACAGAATGATAATATGTAATTTTTTTCTTGTTTCTCTTTTAAATTTTAATTCTTTCGTTTGTTCTCCAGGATTTTGTTCCATAACATGGTCTGGGTCCCCATTCAGTTGGGCTGCCTTGTTGAACTCTTGTGTCAGCCACCGGGGGAGACATTTTCATACTGATTCCTTTGGGAAGAAACAAACATACACACTGTGGACGATAACAGTGTTCTGGGACAAACTGTACTGTCTCAGCAGTGCTCACCGGTCCTAACAACGTGCCCAGTATGGTAGTAATGGGGACCACAGAATCACCTATAGACCAGGAGTCAAGGCCTTGCCCGCTTGCAGGCAGCAAACCTATAACACACAGTGGGCCCTTCCAAGTTTTAGAACTATGATTCTATTTTATTTTCTTTTGTACTTCATTGCATTCTTTCTCATGCTCTTTTCATTCAAAGATTCAATCACAAGACAGGATTATGATACTCCACCAGCTGTTGTGTCAGGTAGGAAAATTCTAATTCCTTTAAGACTGGATTGGAGGGGAGAGATGGAGGTTGCCTGGTTTTCTCCAAAACTCTTTAAAGCAGTGATTCTCAACAGGGGTGGGTGCAGGACCTTTGAATTTCACTTTGGAAGGGGGCACATGTAGCTCAGAAAAAATATTTTTAATAGTACAATCCAGTTTTATGCCTGCAAAATGAAATACATTCCTTTTAAATACAGCGTAAAATCTCAAAGATACTTTGTCTATCAAGGATACACAGAAAATAGAGTCCATGTTCTGTGTGTCAGTGATTCTCAGTGTTAGACAAGAGGTCTTCAGGATTTCTGACAAGGGAGAGAAAAATTTTGTTTAGCAAAAGAAGACACAGATGAATAAAAAATAGTTTGAGAAGCACTGCTTTAGAGATCAGAATTCTTCTGAAATTGGAAAATTATCACATTTTGCTTGCTCAGCACCCAGCATAGTGTCTGACACATAGTAGGTGCTCAATATAATTGTTTGTTGAATGAATCAAAACTTCAAATTTGTTCCAAAAATGATGTTTTGGATGTTGAAAGAAAAGCTGCCATTGTTCCATTTGTACAACAAAGTGGTGTGGGTTTTTGAGAACATATTAACATCTTAATTATAATTAGCAATATTTAAGTTGTATAAAACAAAGTGGTGAAGTTTGTAATAGGGTATATGTATGTGAAGAGGTGGATTTTTATTTTGGACTGCACAGATCTTCTTATACTTTCACCTTACGTTTAAAGTTTGATTTCTTGCAGAGAGGAAAATGGGCACACTTCATTTTTGTTGTTTTTTTTTTTTAACAAAATAAAACATTGGCAATCTGAAGAGCTTGAACTCATTGATCATCTAGTGTGTTAGATGGCAAGGGAGGGCATACAATAGAAATGAAGAAGGGAGCTGGAAAGACATAGCAAGAAGGAAAGGCCAGAAAGAGGCCGAAAGAACTCAGGAAGCACTTGAGCCTGGCAATCTGATGGCGGTTTTCAAGCAGAGATCATCTTGCTTGGTGCCAGTCTGCTTGCTTGATCTGGCGTGTCTGAAGGGTTATCCTTTTCTAATGCCTTGTGGACTTGTTTGCATTTGCTCATAGCTGAATAGTCGTCTTTGAACTTCAATTAAGAATGTCCCATTGAGGAATAATGATTTAGCTTTCAGCTGTGAAACTGTGAAGTCAATATCTCTATAAATTGTCACTGATTAAAATATCACCTATCTTTTCTCAAAGCATTACCTGTCATATCTTAACATGCTTGTTTTATTTAGGATACTGAACTCCTGGGAAGAGACTTTTCAATGTATACATCTTCTACTTCATTTAACACATAGCATTTTTGTTGCACAGAAGCATCTACTCTTGATAATTTACCAATATTTATAATAATAAAAGTCACAAGGAACTTTCCTTTGACGAGATTTTCTGAATTTACCTTTAAAACCACAATGAAACAAAAAAGCAATCAAAACTTCAAAATACTTACTAGATATCAGTCATTTGTCAGGCTCTACACAAATCAAGTAAGGCAGAATATCCGGCTGAAAAATCTAAGCTCAGTAGTTCTCATCTGATTCCACAGACAGGAGCCACTGACAGTTCTTGAGCATATAAATGACTTGCTGAAAGTAGTGCTTTAGGAAACTTAATCTGGAAGTTTTGTGTGTATTTGAGGAAGAAATAAGAATCACATAGAGTAGTTAGAAAGCCCAAATCTGATGTACATTTTTATAATAAAAAAAAATTGTGTGGTATAGAGTATAAAGGAAAGGTCCAGTATAAAGTTGATATGAAAAATAACATTTTGGGTGATTTCACCATTAGTTTCCCCTTCTAAGATTTGATTTGTGGTTTGATATATTAAAAATTTTCACAAACTTATTTTGTATACTCCTAAACGGAAATGCACTTCCCTTTGTAGAATGTTTGCTAATTGGTTGGTGGGACAACTTCAGGGACTTTAAACAATTGAATATCTTTTGTCCAGCACTTGATCACATCAGGAAAGAGAAATAGGCAAGAGTGTTGTTAGTTACCTTTCCCAAATTGTCTAATATGCCAATATTGGAGAACACAAATAATCAATTTTTTGTCAGCATAGGAGCCAATTAAGTTGCTGTAATTTATTAGAGTTCTGTTCAATAAGTTATAGAGACATTACCCAACCTAATTTCATTCAATCAATATTTCAACATTTATTGAACAACTTCTGAGTGCTATACTTAAGAACTGTGGATACAAAGATACGTGGAAAATAAACCATTGGTTAAAAAAAAAAATCCTGGCTTAGTAATATTGGTATTTGTGATGTTAAATGAATAAAGTGCAGAGAAATAAAAATTTAGAAAGAAGATTTGAAATCTCCAGTAGTAAAATAAATTCTGAGCTGGATTTGGAAGAAAGACCAAGTTAGACAAGACTGAGAAGATGTATTAGGCAAAAATGAAAAAGAATGTGTAAACCCTTGAAGACAGGAAAAAGTATGGGATTTTTAGGTGACAGCAAGTAACCTGATATTTGGGGGGAAAATATCACTGTATCATACACTAAACCTAGGTCAGTATGCATTTGATTTGTGGAAGAGACCCTTTCTTTTTGAGATGTGTCATTTTGTTCTTTTATTCATTGAGTAATATTTATTGGAAGCCTATCAAATAGTCATCACTGTGTTAAATTCTGGAGGGTGCAACTTCCTCCTAATTTAGGGTATAGTTAGGAAGTTAGGTATAAACAAGTTATTATAACACAGTGTCATAAATGTTTCAATGTGAACAAATATCATGTTTTTTTTTTGTTTGTTTGTTTTGTTTTGTTTTTGAGACAGAGTCTCACTATATTGCCCTTGTTAAAGTGCTATGGCGTCACAGTTCACAGCAACTTCCAACTCTTCGGCTTAGTGATTCCCTTACCTCAGCCTCCCAAGTAGCTGGGATTACAGGTTCCCGCCACAATGCCAGACTATTTTTTCAGTTGCAGTGGTCATTGTTGTTTTTAGCTGCCCGGGACTGGGTTCAAACCCACCAGACTCTGTGTATGTGGCTGGCACCATAACCACTGTGCTATGGGTGCTGAGCCCCAATATCATGATGTTTAATTTTATAAACTCTTTAATAAGTTGCCTGAGTTCATGACCGACTTCTATCATTTCATACTTATAGAAACTTGGGAAAATTATTTATCTTCTCTTAAGTTTGGATTAACTCATATGGGGAGATGATAATAATTAGCTAAGAAGGTTGTTGTAAGCGTTAGGTAAGTTGAGATGCAGAACCTGCTTAGAACAGATCCTGGCAAAAAATAACTGCTGAAATGTTATGAGCCACAACTGTGCTAATTATTATAGGTACAAGATACTATGGTTTTATAGAGAAAGAACAGCTAACATATACTAGGGAATGTCAGAGGAAGAAATCTCACAATATAAACATTAAGACACATGGGAATTAGCTATATAAAAAATAAATGGGGAGAGTTTCAGACCAAGGGACAAGTGTGAAGGTTCAAGGAAGCAAGGCAATATTAGGGCACCAATTGGTTAAGTAATGCAGGGGTACATATAGAAAAATGAAGAATCGAGAAAACAAACCTGGAGAAACAAATGAGCTAGAACAGTACCACTAGATAATGGCAACTTGAACACTATTTTGACGGCAAAAGAAAGACACTAAAAGGGTTTAAGTTAGAGAATGACATGATCACTCTTTCCATTGGAAAGAGGCAAAATAGGGGGACTAAAACTCAAGAATGCAAGCATATACCCAAGTTGTGGAAATGTGAATGGATGTTTGACGTATTTATAACATAATAAGGAAGTAGAACACACAAGACCTGGTGATTGATTAAATGCTAGACTAAAAGGAGAGAGAAGTCAAGGTAGCTCTTAAGTTTCTAGCAACTCAACAGCCTAAGGTGCCACTTACTGGGATCTGAACCACAGGAAGGAAAATCTGGTGTGTCTGGAAAAATACTAATTTCAGTTTCAAATATGTTTGCGATAACTATGATGCAGCCCGATGGAGATGTTTAATAGGTGTTTGGACGTGCATATCTGAGCTCAGAAGACATCTCTTAGATGGAGGTGGATTTTGGAGTTATTATCACATATCTAATTCAATGTCAACCAGAGAATCCCCTTAAAGTCAAGAGATGGAGGATGAACCTTGACATTAAAAATGGGCACAAAATGAGCCTAAAATAAAGATTAGAAAAGATAACTATCAACATAGAAGGAAAACCAAGAGTATAGGGTTTCAAAGAAGCCAGAGCAGCGGTTCTCAACCTGTGGGTTGCAACCCCTTTGGGGGTCGAATGACCCTTTCACAGGGGTTTCCTAAATACATCCTGCATATCAGATATTTACATTACTATTCATAACAGTAGCAAAATTACAGTTATGAAGTAGCAACAAAAATAATATTATGATTGGGGGTCACCACAACATGAGGAACTGTATTAAAGGGTCACGGCATTAGGAAGGTTGAGAACCACTCATCTAGAGAGTGTTACTAAAGAGAAGCCTGTCTAGTAACATGAGTATTGAAAACTCACATTGGAGTTAGTTGTATACTAGTGAATTTGATGGTGCAACTTTAGCTGGAAGGGTAAAGACAGCGAATTATATTTAGGGAAAGAGATGTCACAAGTAGAGTAAACTCAATAAACTTGACTTTGAAGAGGAGTGAAGATGGAAAAAGAAAAAAATAGGTATTGGAACTGATTGATTTATTGATTTGTTTTTAATATGGGAAATATTTGATACTGGTGAGAAGAAGCCAGGAGGGGGTTCTAAAGTTTGAAGACATAATCCATGAGGAGGATGACTATGGGACAAAGTCCATGAGGAAGTTAATATCTCTTCTAGGAATGTGGGAGGACAGAAGGAAGGGACAGTGTGCTCACATGTGTATGGAAATGCGAAAATGTGAGAAGAGGAAATCAAAGGATTTCCCACATGGTAACTATTAATAATATTTATTTTTATGTAAAGTATTAAATGACATCATCTTCTGAAAGGGAGTGGAAGATGGCATGTTAATGACTTAGGGGCAACAGAAATGTATTAAATAGTGGACTGAGAAGATCAACTAGAAATCTACAGAAATTTGAAGGGTGGTATTGGAATTTCATTTGAAGCTATAGACTATGGATTTTTGAGATATTAATCTGTGAGGATGTTTGATTTTCTACAGTAATGATTGGTAGTCAAGAAGTCAGGTGAATTAATGCAAGGTTAAGGATTTACTGAGTGAAATGAGAAAAAGGGCAATGTTTGTCAATGATATTGGCAAGAAAGTAATTGAGTAGCAAAGTGTGGTTTCAAGGAAGCAAATAAAAACAGAAGGCAGTGGGGAATGGGTGATAGGAAGAAGCAGAAAATATAGAGTTAGAGGTGTCAGTGAATTGTACCGAGTGGTCAGAAGTGAAATGCCTAGATTTAAGATTTCAGATAATGAACTATTTCTTGGCCAAGTTTCTGTCTTGTGAACAGGTGACCACAGTGTACTTGAGGTGAGGGTAATGAAAGTTAAGGGATTCAAGCAATAGGAACATGAGAAGCTGCTATTTAAGTGGGGTATTTTTGCATATCTGGATTTTTCTTCTTTTTTTGCCATTAGTAAATAATGTATAGCTGAAAAGATAGTTTTGCTTAGGAAGAGTCTGAGGCAAATATTTAAGTTTCAACAGTGACTTACTTAAAAATATGATTTGTGAATAAAGAGCTAAAGCAAGACTGACAATATCCAAAAGGATGTGGCAGAAGCTTGGAGAAATGAACATTTCCAATTGATTTCACTGGAGTCACTTCTCCTTGCCGACATCTCTGCTATACCTTACCCAGCTCATTTCAAGGACAGAGGATAAAGGCAGGAACAGCTCTCCGAACTTTTACACAGAATTCGGAGTCAGTTCTCTTTTTAATGTTTCTATTCCATGACACTTGTAACTCCTCAAAAGATCCACCCATTTTAAGAAAATTTTAATAAAGTACATAAACAAACACTAAAATATAATGTTTTTTAAATTTCAGGTTCATGCGACGATACAAACAACTAATTATGATATTTGCATTTGTCAGGTAGAGTCCCTCTCGTAGTTGTGTCCCACTAACTACACAGTTGGGACACACCAAGTTGGACTTTTTGAAGCACATATAAAAACTACAGATAATATGTAGTCAAATTTTTATCTCAGTTGTTTTGAGCTTAATTTCCTTGAAAAGCATCAGCATGAAATCAAGCAAAATGCTACTATCCCCAGAGAACGAAAGTAGAATCATAACATGTCCTCATATTCACAAACTTAGACTTCAGAATTTGAATCTGAGTTTGAAACAAATATGAAAAAAAGAAAAAAGAAAAACAGAGCCCAAAGCTGCATTGAACAAAACTCCATAGAACTTCTGGAACATACATTCATTTTTTGCCATATTCTTTACACAGCTAAAATAGGTAGAAACAATAAATGTAATCAGTATGACTTCACAATGAGATTTCACATAAAAAATATGTATTAGTCACAATATACTATTTGAAGTTCTTAGTCATCATATTACTAGCCATGAAGTTCTGCTCTAAGAATAAATTTTTTCATAGGGGAACTTGCCCCAGTTGAGATAAAATTTGCTGTTTAAAACATAATGTAGTTTTTCGCATTATTCTTGCTAGTCAGTAATAAAAGTTTGCACTGGAAAGCCTCATCAGTTTGGAATTGGTGATAGTCAACCAAAAATTTTTTGAAGCCTATCAGTATGATGTTTCTTCTTGGGTAAGAATTACTTTATAAAATTGTATAATTGTAAAATTATACAATATCATTTGGTGAAGGGAAAGGAGAATATTTAAGCTCTCAAAGAAACAAATCATTTTTCAAACTCTAAGTAACATTTGTTTTCATGAATACCATGAGCTAATTAAAAATAATTTCCATCTCTTAATTTAAAATGAGGTCATTTAGTGCCTCTGATTAGGAACAATTAGTCATTAAGTTGTATTTACTCGAAACCTGAAGAGTTGTAAGTGTTCCCACAAGCCACAGTTAAAAATCGGTTTACTTTCTTTGTTCAGATACTGTGTATTTGTATTAATTTCAGAATTGGACTTCTTTCAACGTATTAATTAATTGATTTTTTTCTTTTTAACAAGTTTGTACAGGGGAGAATCTGCTCAACTTCTTATTCACTTATTTAACTAATAGTAACATAGCTCCTTACACAGTGCTATAAGGAACCAGGGCTAGATGGTAACACATATGGAATAGTAGATGTATTCTTTGCTTTCAAAGAACAGAACATATAAAACAAAGGACAAGGTCATAAAGAATTATTACATAACACAACATGTGATAGGTATCATAGGAATGATCTATCATGCAGTCCTTTGTACATGATATCGGTGTAAATATTTGACAAATAAGCACGTTTGTGCTGAATTATTGTTTTCCTGCTGGTGCATTTATTTTATTCACTAAATTATAAAAATGGAATCTTTAAAACTTTTCCATGGGACCACAGTTTTTACTACTGTATTCAAACAATTTGTCCTAAAGGGAGTTTAGGCAAAAAGGCTGTTCTGATATGTAAACATTACTGATATCAGCCCAGTTGATTTTTTTAGGAGGCATGATAGGAAACTGCAAAACTGTATGTCTTATCTTCCAATGCGGCAAGCTTTTTCTGTAAAGGTTCAGATAGTAAATACTTTTGGCTTTGCAAGCCACATAGTCTAAGTCACAGCTACTCAACTTTGCCATTGTAGCATTCATGCAAATGAATGATCACAGTTACATTCCCTTACAGCTTGATTTACACAAATGGGCAGCAAGCTGGATTTGGTCTGTGAGCTATAGTTTGCCTACTCCTGCTCTAATGTATTTATTTTCATAAGTGGCGGCAGTCCCTCAATTACAGACATTTGACTTATGTACAACATGTACTTACAAACAAATGCTATTGCAGGTAATAGGCAAATGTTCCTGTTCCAACTTACATATACATTCAACTTTTAAGAACAAACCTATAGAACCTATCTAGTTTATAACCTGGGGACTGCCTGCATTCTGTACTAAATACCGTCACTGTCAGTCTTTATACATGATATACAAGAAGTGTGTTAAAATTAGCATTTTTATGATAAAATTTTATAGAAAGGCAGATAAAATGTCTGAAAGTCAGTGATAGCAGTGATTGAGACAAAGGTACTGAGAGACATTTTGGTTTGTACAGAATGATTTATTATAGCACTGATGAATTAAAACACTTAAGTGTATATTTTTTTCACACTTTTATCTTAAGTCGGTCTTGTGGGACTCATTTTTAAGGACCAGCAACAGGGGATCACCAATCAGGAAAATCAAACATATATTCTGTTTAATATCCTCTTTGCAGCCTTTAAAATCCTGTACTTTTAGAAATTTAGAGAGAAGGTGAGAAATACACAGTACCCAAAGATTTGTAGCAAAAATGTATTTTACACCTTTGTTATACCACTTGGGCTTATTTCATTGTTTCTGTTGTTGATTCGTGCTCGGTGAAATTATTATTTTTTTATTAAGTCATATATACATAGATCATGAATACGTTTATGCCTTTTTAGGATTCAATGTGCTGTTCTATTTCCCCTTGGATAACTGCTTCTCTAAGTACTGTATTCTGCTTTGCACTCTGATGGTGAAGGCAAGATTTCCTAGTCTCTTCTGAAGACTATACTGCAGAAAGCAAGCCAGGGACGGTTAGGTCAGAGCAAAATGCTTCTTACTGATGCAACACACACATTGAGTTAAAAGGCAGCACCCTTAAATGCCCTGATTTTGCAATAGAATTCCAGGGGCAGCAACTGACTGAGAAGACACTGCAGCAGCAGCATGGCGTAACCTCAGTACCTCAGATACCTACAGAGGGGCAGAACCTACATACTAGGTAACAGAGCCATTTCAAGACAACAAAAAATTTTAAAATAAGCTAATTGTGTGTTCACGAATCAGCATACCTGATACTGACATCACACCGTTCCCTTTTTAATTTGACGGCACAAAGTAGGCACTGAGGCTCCTGTTGGAGAATACAGCCATGAATTGACTGTTGTTCATCCCCCCTCAGAGGCATGCTGGAGATGTCAGATGCTGGAGCAATACTGCCTAATGGACATGTTAACATTTCTCTATACTCAGCTAAATTAGCTTATCAGAGAGTAAAATGTCCCCCCTCCAAAAAAAAAGAAAGTAAAATGCCCAAACCACACGATTGTATATTCCTATCAAGATGCTTTCTCTGGGTTAAAATTTAATGATTTAACCTCCTCTTTTTTTTTTAGAGGGGTGATATGTTAACAGAAGCATGTAAACAATGTCATTGGCTTTTTTGAAATGCCACTGTACACATAATTGTCTGTCATTTCCCCCAATGATCCTTATATAAAGAAGCAAATGATGAACGGAGCATTGAATCTGGTGCCCTGGCAAGTCTCTTTCTCGAGATGAATGGGTATGCCTCTCTTGAAAATACAATGTGAAATATACAACTTATTCTATTTCCCTTTTGGCCTTGGTGATCAGAATAATTGGCATTTGGTAGGGTACATTGCAAATGTTCCTGGTAGCGTATTATCTTTATTGCTCTCAGGTGTTTGTTGATTTGCTGGTGTTTTTAATTGTGCTTCTTAATATAATGCTTAATTTTATAAATCCTCCACAAATTCAACTTGAAATGACAAAGGATCTAATTCCTATAGTAAAAACAAAATGAAGACACGCTAAAGGGCTAAGAGAAGTGTGTGCACTAAAAGTGTCAGTGGAGAAAAAAAAATGAAAGATGATTTTGATTATGCACATATTATGTATTTTTTTTAATTTTCCATCAGGCACTGTTTTTATTCATTCTCACTCACGCAACTTTGAATAGGAAAAAGTATGGTATAAAAAGTAGAAATAACTTTCAGAGTCAAGACAGTATATGTGATTCCTGAGATAAATACTTATAATTATTTAACAATGAGAGTTACATTTTCTGAAGCCTTTTTTTCTTCTCCTTAAGAGCACATAATACATTTTACCTCTTTATGTATAAACAACAATAATATAAGAATTAATTGAGATGGCATATCCAAAGCACCGATTAAGTGCCCAACTCATAATAGGTGTTAAATAATTGGCCTTCCTTTCTGCTTCATGTCTCTGAATTCAGAAAAATATGTTAGGACTTTCTGAAGTATCACTAACATTATTTGCTATGATTCATTGACTGAACCAAAGGAGTATTTTAAAATAGAGCTTCCAAAGCCAGTATCTAAAAATAGAAGGACCCTGCTGGGTGTGGTGGCTCACTCCTATAATCTTAGCACTCTGGGAGACCACAACCAGCAGATTGACTGAGCTCAGGAGTTCAAGACCAGCCTGAACAAGAGTGAGACCCCATCTGTACTAAAAATACAAAAAGTATCTAGGCATTGTGGTAGGCACCTGTAGTCCCAGCTACTCAGGAGGCTAAGGCAAGAGAATTACTTGAGCCCAAGAGTTTGAGGTTGCTGTGAGCTAGGATGATGTTATGGTGCTCTACCCAAGGTGACAGATTAAGATTCTGTCTCAAAAAATAAATTAAATTTAATTAAATTAAAATAAAAGAAATATTAAGAGAATTCATTACATATCTCCCCTACTGGATGAACTATTATAATATTAGTAGCTGAATTAATGTAATAAATAAATTATAAATATTTTATAACAATAATGAAAATAATATTCAGAATATACAGTGAAAAGAAGGTGACAAAAATGAACAATCCTTATGATTTTGAATCCTAAGACAGGAACATGAAAAAGTTTTAAAAGAAATTCATAGAATGACTATTGTATATGTTTCCAATTTTTGCTTCCTAAACTTTTGATTTGCAATTTGTATAATTTGCTAAACTTTTAAGAACAGCATTTAAAGATATAAAATTTTAGGGAGCTATTTACATACCAGGAAAATGTGACTACATTAATATGAGGATGACAATAGAGATAAAATATAAGCTACTTTTATCATTTTTCACATTGAAATTACATTTCAAATGGTATATTTTGTTCCTTACATGAAGCACTTGGAACAACCCAAAATCTTCCTAGATGTAATGTGAAGTTTCTGGTTCTTTGGTTTATGGAATTGATAGACCATATTTCAATTTGGAATAGTATACTTAATATATTTTACATATTAAGTCTAACTTCTACAAGTTAGACTCTGTTATATGTATGTGTAATTATATATATATATAAATAATTACATAATTATACATACATATATAATTTCATGTTTCTGCTTTGGACAAAATCTCCTGTTGGAGATAGCTTGTTTCCCTAAGCTGTATATCACAATATATTTATCCCTACCAAAGTCAAGCTGATGTCATTCCAAAGTGCAGTTGCCATCCAAGATATGGCTTATTCTTCCTTCTTTTCTATCATTCTTTTATTCATTTTGGTAATGTGAAATATATCACTAAGAGTATGGTATTTTTTTATCAGGTTGTTTTTTACCAGTCCCTCTTTTTTACTTCTTTGAACCATAAATTTTGTTGCATTCACCATCGATTATCTTTGATTAATCTTTGGTTGAAAAGCCATCAGCTAAGTGACCTGAATACTATATACTGGAACTATAATCACTTCTCATCAAGTTTCCTTAAAAATGGAAACCACAAAGTTGATAAAATTTTTAAGCCAATATTGCCCTTTGATTTACATGAAATGTACATACATATATTTCAGTTGGCAGCAAACCATTTTCTTTCAGAATGATGGGTTGCAGGCCCCTATAAAGAATATTTTAATTACTTTATGAGTATTCTATGAGTCCAGCAGCCTGATCCAGAGGCTTAGATCTGGGAAAGCCTAGAACTCCAGATTCAGCAATGTGAATTTCATTCATAATTGAGAAGTTATGTCAGCAAGTAAAATATTCATAGTTGGTAATAATCATTGAGATTTTTGGGAAACTTGTTCTGGGAGGTTAAAGCCTACTAGGCAAAGAAGACCAGACACCAACGAGAGTTAACTGGCTTGCTGACACAAGGGAAAGCATGTTAGCATCAGGTGAACCACAGGGCTCTTCAAAAGGGAAATTTGGAAGGGCTTATTATAGGACTTGGGAAGGGCTTAAGCAAATGACAGTTTATTTTGCATTGGCTGCTAATATGAAATGAAGGGCAATTGAATGACTGGTTGTCTCAGTTATCCAGTAGAGAGAAATAAAGCAGGGATGGAGCTGTCATTGGCAAAGATGCCTAGTCACTAATGTGAGACAGAAAAGGGAGATATTTGATTGTGTTTAGGTTTGCAGAATGTCCTCGTCTGTCTTTTGTCCACCATAGTCATTGAGTGGTCTTGTCTGATAATTGTTGTTAGTGTTTAAAAATTGTTTAATTGGCAATGCTATAACCTTGAAAATAGCTACCAGCTAATTAAAGTTTATTTGAAGGGTTTCCATAAATTCTTTCCTTATCTCAAGGGCAATTATAATACTGCATGACAAAAATATAGCAGAGTATTAAATGACCTTGATAAAATATAAATGCAAAGATGAACTAGGCCAAAATGGTGTCATATTCATCACATTTATTGAGTATATATGTGGAAGATACTGGAAATTTGAAGCTAAATTTATATATAGAAAGAACACACTATGTTCTGGGCACTACACTTAGTGCTTTATGTTGATTGATTTGTAACATTTGATCATTACAATCATTCTTTAAGAGAGTTTCTGTGTCTTCTACAAATTGAATTGGCACTTTATAAGCTCAGCTGGACCCTCACTCATATTTATGCTCCTTCAGCTGTTTTAAACTTTTTGACCTTCTCATGTTCAAAACATGGGTCCCCCTATATATGAAGACAAAACAGCTGTCTCTTCCTTTATGTAAAGATAAGTACCATATTTGATCTATTATTCAATGTTTCCTTTTCATTTCAAGTGTTTGTTTCTTCATTCTTATCTTCCAGTTTTGTGAAGCCATACTCCTCGCTCTGTCAATGTTATCCCTTCTTCCTCTGTTCTTGAATTCATTTGTCTGAACCTTTTTTTGTGGTCTTGCATCACTGACATTGATTATGCAGCCTTCATTCCAGATACACCTTTCCTAATATATATTTATTCATTGGTAACTTTGTCTGAGTTTAATAAAATGTGTAGACCTTTTTCATCTCAAGGTTTGCAGGGTACTGAGCTTAAGACACTTGCTTTTTTTCCTTCTCTTCCTCAGTTATGACATTTACTTCCTCACCTTTAACTGTCATATGGATGACCTCCAAATCTATATTAATCATATCTTCTGTTTTGATTTTCAAGCCAGTGTTTCCAACTACTCTTTAGATGTCCCCTTCCACTGCCACCTTTAGCTAGCTCATTGGTAATGCAAACTTAATATTCATAATTTAAGTCTTATGACCTATATTCTGAATCTAGTTTCTTCCACAGACTTCCCTAGAGTTCCAGTAAGCCTCTGTAAGTATTATTTCTCTAAGCAACAATTTTAAAGTTGCATAGCTATAAGCTTAGGATTATTATGGTCTTTTGACAGTGGCTGGAGGATTGCTCTCCTTTTTTAGGTGAGAAACATATGATTTAATACTCAACTGAGCTTGGAGTAGAATAGGAATTCTCTTTGAACTTCTTGAGTCATTTTTCTTCCAGTCAGTTGTGCTTAAAACCTCTGAAGTATTTTGGCATACTCTATCCCACCTGCAATCTTCCTTTTTATGTAGATTTTATTTCCACAATATATTTTGAGTCTGTTCTACACATTCCATTCTATTACCCTGGTCTAGGCTGGGTCCTTGTTACCTTTTAATTTTATTATTGCAGTGTTTTCCACCTGGCCCTTTTCTTTCTTATTCATCCCTCAAATAAATGCCTGAATAAAGTTTGAGATTATCATTCAAAAGACTTTATTTGGAAGGATATGGTCTTAATATCATTACCCTACCATCTCATTACTGCCAAAAAGTAGGATGCAGATCAGATTTCTGAATCTAAGGTTGTCTTTTCGAATAATAACCCTAGAACTTTTAACCAGTATATGCTAGAAATGTTACAGTACTCAAAGCTGTGTTAGCTTACAGGCAGTGGTAAGCTTACAGAGATTGTTCTACAGTGAGGTGGGTGTTAAGACTATGTCCTGCTGTTATAAACACAGTGCGATGATTGCACTTGGTCTCTGTGTGAGAGCAGACCTAAAACTTTTCTAAAAAGAATATCATCCTTCCCATAGTTAATCTCCAAATAATGGATTTCATGTGTTAGAGAGAGTCAGTGAGTTCTTTTAAATCAAGAGTATCTCTTTTTTTCCTCTGCCACACAGTTAAACACTACTGAAGCTGATTAGGAAAAAATAATAACAAAGAAAGAAAAAAATATCTGTGAATATTTTCATGACATCTGACACCATGGAGAAGCAAAAAAAGCATCCTGACAAAATCAGCATGCACCCTGTGGGGTCGCAGGGTGGACACCTCTGAATTCTTCTTAGCATTTTCCATTTGAGACTATCCTATCCATCTGGCCAACTCCAGCTGATGGTTATAACATATGGGCCTATGTGCAACCAGCTGCAAAGAAAGATACATTCCAAGTACCTGTCAAGAAGTATAACAATTCCAAGGTCACTACCACTCATACCTTTCAGAACCTTGACTAAGAGAAATAATATTTTTGGAGGAACATTTGGATATTATACAGTATATACATTTTTCATGGATATTCTAAATTATATCCCTGGATTAAGCTGAGAAAGCTGTTTTACCTGGATGACTACATCCCACTGGCCCCCTGAAAAATAGCTCCATGAAGTATGCCTTGGCAAGGTGCCATTCACTTATGTTTGAAGGAGGCTATAATAAATAGCCCTTGCAAACTTGCTTTGCTTACTTTAAGACTGTCATTCGTTAGACTACACTGTGTCTGCTCCTTTCAGACTGACAGGAGAAATGTCTTTCTTGCCTTCATGTTGGGAATCATTCTCCTACACACCTACTTTATTCTCTTTCCTAATGGTCACAGTGACTCGTGTAATTCCTTGCTAACTGACTGATAAAGTTTTAGTGGCATTTATTTAATTAGCCCGCCTGCTGTCTTCATCTTACTTTCCTTCCCTTTGCCTCATTTTTCTCACTTCTATGTCACTATAATATTTTACATAACCTTGAAAGCTGACTTAAATTCTCATAGGGAGAAGGTGGGCTATAATCAAATAAATTATGGAAATGGAAACTGCTAATGTATTATTTTTCCACTAAGAACCACAACTCAAAGACTACAAGAATTAAGAAGGACTCATCAGCCTTGTGCTTGAGACCCGCCATGGTATAATCCTCAAGTTACTATCTCAACTTTTTGTCTTTTTGTCTTCCTGTACGACTTTTCTTTCACTGGTCAGTTATTTGTATGGTGTGCTTGACTGTGAGCACTTTCTTTCTTACCTTTGCTTATGCAGATTTTCTACTTGGAGTTTCTTTGTGGCCACAACTGCAGTCTCTGCTGGTCAAAGTTTTACCCACATCTAACAGCCTAGCTCTTCCATTGATTTCTTTGTGATATTCACACTTTATTTTTAAAACTCTCCAAGTATGTACATACCTCACCATCTGCCCCCTACCCCATTTTCAGATTGTAGATCCATGAAGCTCTAGAGATCGAGGACCCCGATATTCCTTTATCTCCTGTGGTACTAAAGCTTAAATTTTGGATTAAAACAGTCTTTGAAGTGTGGTGTTTCACATCTGTAATCTCAGTGGATTGCCTGAGCTCAGGATTTTGAGACCAGCCTGAGCAAGAGTGAGACCCCATCTCTATTAAAAATAGAAAAATTAGCTGGGTGTTGTGGCAGGCAGCTGTAGTCCCAGCTAGTTGAGAGGCTGAGACAAGAGGATCACTTGAACCCAAGAGTTTGAGACTGCTATGAGATATGATGCCACGGCACTCTACCCTGGGTGACTGAGTGAGACTCTGTCTCAAAAAATAAAAAATAAAACAGCATTTGAGTAAGGACTCACCCTCAATTAAAGACTTCAGTATTGAATTGTACTCCAAATAAATGTAGAAGACAGAATGTGGATCCAATACTAGGCTAGTCAGATGCTGGAATGTTCCCTAAGAGTCCTAAAAGTTAAGATTATCTTTCCCAGAAAGTCACTCTAGGTAACTGTCTTCTCTTGGCAGGATGACCATGGCATCCAAGTGGTCTTTCTAGTTCAAGTTTTATCCTACCTCAATGCATTTTCTCCACAGCCCTGGAGCTGTCTTCCTAAAACAAAAGACATGCTTCAAATCTTTCCACAGCTTTCAAGACATAATCCTCAGCCTGAGCCTGTACTATAAAACCCTTCATGACCCTGACATCTGCTTCTTCGTACTCATCTCTTGCTACTTCTGTGCTCCAGCCAAAATGGACTGCTTCCAGTTTCCAGGAGGTGAATGTGATAAATAAGACACTTCCTCTTCTAAAGTTCTTTTCCTTTACCCTCCAACTTACTAACACTGGCTTGTTTTGCAATAGTTACTCAGATATTCTCTTCTCCTTTGGAAGCCACCCTCGTCCCTGTGTCTTATCTTAGAGTTGCCACATTTTCTATGGCCCTACAATATCTTCATCATAAAATTTAGTATGCTGAATCACCATTTTCAGTTTAATTATCTTTCTTCCCTTCTAGAGTCAAAACTATAAACTCTTTCAGAACAGGGACTTATTCATATTTACTTTATTTCTCCATTATCCAGCAGCATCTGGCCATGGTAGGTGTTGGGCAAGTATTTGTTGATTGAATAAATGGTGGCTTTATGTACAAATGACAATTTCTTAGACACCCCTTCTAAAAATCCTAACCTTCACCTCAAAGATTAAAATATCAAGAGGATAAGAGATTCAGAATTCCCAAGAAGTTTGGAAATTTGAATTAACAACCAAGTATAAAAAGCTTTCGGAATAGGAAAAGGAGTAATGAATGAGTGTCGTGACCCCTATGGCCTGGTCTTGGTCGCCACAGGAAGGAATCAGACGTGACATGGATTAGAAGTACAAGCTTGAGGGAGGCGGGCTAATCTTAGTTGCAGGGTAGCCCCGAGCCACCTCTGCAATGGCTATTTATTAAGGTTATACACAACAGGTGTGGAGAGTTAAGGTAATTGACATAAACAGGTGTGGAGAGTTCAGGTAATTACATATGAGGGCCGCCTGCATAAGGATTGCCCCATGCTCTCCTCACCGGTCCTTTCCCCACAACCCTCATGAAGAACTACTAAGCATCAATGTTTAACACATGCTTACTCGTGAGTGAC
>CAUYRH010043517.1:0-21920 GCA_963574655.1 Perodicticus potto | reverse complement strand
AGATGGGGAAAGACCGGGAGAGGAACGGAGAGAGCATCTCTCTCCCCACTTGAAATCTCTCCCTCTACCAGGAGCTTTGGTGTTTTCTGTATTCTTTTCTGTAAATCAATTCTGTCTTACCACGGAGGGGTTGGGGGGGGGAAATAATGTAATGAAGAATAATAAAATACATATATTCAATTAAAAAAAAAAAAAAGACTCTGTCTCAAAAAACAACAAAAAACAGGCTCAAGCAGCTAAGGCACCAGCCACATACATCTGAGCTGGACGGCACTCTATCCACAGCGACAGCTTGAGGCTCTGTCTCCAAAAAACAGTGATCCCAACATAAGCATTCTTCCCACACTCGTACACACCTCCCCGAGCTACCTCCTGACCCTATGTGTCCTCCCCGCTCTCGACAGGTATCCTGGCTCAACATTCATGGACCATGTGTTACGCTACCAGGACACTCCAGGAGTCAAAATGATTGTGGTTCTGGGAGAGGTGAGTTTATTTGAAAAAAAAAAAAATTATGATTGTAAAAGTAACACATGATTTCAGTTTTTAAAAATTCGTGCATTTTGGTTATAAAATATAATCCCTGGTAATCCCACCTCTTGCATTCTAAGACCTAGAGGTTGTCACTGTTAGCGCTGCTGTGTGTGTTCCTGGAAAAAAGAGTTCTTACCTCTCAGGGGCCTAAGACGTTAGCACCAGGAAGAGAGAAGCTCTGCTCTGGCTGGCCCTGATTTCTACCTAGTGGGCAGTGGAAAGCTGGAGTAAAAATATATTTTGTTTTTGAGACAGTCTCCCTTTGTCACCCGTGGTCGAGTGCCATGGTGTCATAGATCACCGCAACCTCAAACTCTTTTGAGTTCAAATGAGTCTCTTGCCTCAGCCTCTCGAATATCTGGGGCTACAGGCACCTGCCACAATGCCTGGCTGTTTTTAGATGCGGGGTCTCACTCTGGCTCAGGCTGGTCTTCAACCTGGGAGCTCAGGCAATCCATCCACCTCAGCCTCCCAGAGGGCTAGGATTACAGGTGTGAGCCACCACACCTGGCTTAAAAATACATTTTTGTAAATTTGGGAGAGTCCCATAATGTCATCCCTTGCTCATACCTCTGAGCAGTTCAGATCCTAAATGACCTCATACTGTAGATCAGGAAGGGATACCTAGCATGTCCCTTTAGAATTCCTTCTTACTTCTAGTGCGAATTGTCCAGAAAGCAAGTTTTAGTCTGAAGCTAAACATTGTTTTCTGTTGTTTGTCCAGGGCTCCTGGCCCCTCACTTTCCATCAGGCTGTATCTCTGTATGGGCTGCACTAACTTGAGGGCTTTTTCCTATTCCCCATTCCTTGGCAGATAGGAGGCACTGAGGAATACAAGATTTGCCGGGGCATCAAGGAGGGCCGAATCACCAAGCCTGTCGTCTGCTGGTGCATTGGGACCTGTGCCACCATGTTCTCCTCTGAGGTATGGCTGGGAGAGGTCACTTTGGGGCAGGGAGTGGTGGTGGCAAGAGGGGGCATTCGAGGTGAACTATGTGAGCTATATACTTACTAAGCAGCTAATTTCTTTACTGAGCATTTATCACTTGATTGGTTATTACACAGGCCAGCCAGGGCCCAGCTCTTTGGGCACTTACATGCAGTTGAAGGAGACAAACTCTTCAGCATGAAGGCTGGAACAAGACTGTGAGTTGCTGCTTAGAGCAGAGAGCCTGCTGTCTGAAGGAGTTGAGAGGCTTCCCTGAGAGAAGCCAGTGTTCGAACTGCAGCTCAGGGGATGAGAAGGGACTTTTATGAAGTGGGGAGGACACAAGCTAGGTTCAGAGCTGGGTGAGGCTTGTGAGAAGTTCTGTATGAGGAGAGATGGTAGAAGGAAAGGATTGTTCTCAGTGTGTTCAAGTTTATGTGAAAGTGCCTGGGGGCACATAATGGGGCTTGAACGTAAACACTATCTGAGCTTCTGTTGTTTGCTGAGCTTCTCAGCCGTCTGTCTTCTGCTGGGGCATCACCGGCCAGACTTCAGCCCCTGTCCTCCAGCCTCAGAGAATCCTGTCCCTTACAGATGGCTCTTACAGTGATGATGAAACCCAAGGAACAACCACTTGTCACCCACTTAGTTTATCAGTAGTTGTCACCCTGCCTGTGAGCATAGGCCTTATCTTAGTGTTGTGTATATAAAACTGTGTAAAACTTGGCCTTCAAGACTTCCTGCAACAATGATAGTTCTTAAGCTTAAGCCCTAAATTTTTCCTACCAGTAAGCCTTTGTCAGACTTTGTCACCCTGTTCCTTCTCCCCAAATGCTTGCCTTTCCCCATTACCTGCCCTCCTCCAAGTGGCAAGATCTGTTCTGTTATAAAATGTACATCTCCTTTGAATGAGCAATTCCATTTCTTCACATTTACCCTATGTGTGCATGCAAAAGTATTTCAAAGAATGTGTACACGGATACTCAGTACCACGTTAACAGCAAAAAATGGCCATTACCTGAATGCTTATCAGGAGGGGACATTGTCACCATGGCACATCCACATACTAATGGAAGTGGCAAGAAAATGAGGTGGTTCTATATATATCAACCTAGAAAGAGTTTAAGTTCTATTAAATCTAAGAAAGGGCAGGATACAGGAGATGCTTATAATATGATTATTTTGTATAAACAGTATGTGTGTGAGAGGGGGGTTTCCAAGTAAGTTAAAAAAGAGGTCATAGGCTCGGCGCCTGTGGCTCAACGGGCTAAGGTGCCAGCCATGTACACCTGAGCTGGTGGGTTCGAATCCAGCCCAGGCCCGCCAAACAACAATGACGGCTGCAACCAAAAAATGGCCAGGCGTTGTGGCAGGCGCCTATAGTCCCAGCTACTTGGGAGGCAGAGGCAGGAGACTCGATTGAGCCCAAGAATTGGAGGTTGCTGTGAGCTGTGATGCCACAGCACTCTATCCAGCTTGAGGTGACAGCTTGAGGCTCTGTCTCAAAAAAAAAAAAAAAAAAAAGAGGTCATAGAACCCTGTCTATCTTTCACGGGTGAACCCTATTTGCATAGGCTTTAAAATCAAGTCTTGGTGGCTCTGTATGACCTGAGCAAGTCATTTAGCCTTTCTGTGCCTCAGTTTACTGAGCCATAAAACGGAGATGCTACAGGGCTGTTGCATGACTGAATGAGAGAGTACTTGTGTAGGTCTTAAAAGCTGTGAGTTTCCATTCTTCTTCAGACCTCTTATTCCATGAAGCTATTCCTGATTCTCTTTCTTCCTGATGGCTCTTCCCAACCCCACCCTCCCAATAGCCAAAAATAATCCCTCCTCCTCCTGCTCTTCCATTGTTTCTCCTTACCTGCTTTGCATTGCCAGCCCCTGCCCGCACCTGAGAGCACCTCCAAGAGGGCAGGGTCCTGGGGCCGTGCTGCTTCTGGCTGGGCACACATTATCATCTCCCCTTGGGTAGGGCAGGTCCTTAGTGTTTTGGTTTTAATTTATTTCCCTTATAGACATTTTGGTTTTTGTTTTGAGAAATCCCAGATTTAAAGCAACTTGTTTAACTTCCTGAACCCAGAGTTTCTGAGTATGGAACCTCTTCTCCTTCCTATACTTCCACTCATGCAGATTAAGTCTATAAAGAATGTGGGGGAGGAATAGAGCTTTAAGGGCATGTCTTTCAACCTCTGCTAACCAGAGCAGCAGTTATTAACCTTTCACCCTTTCGTTCTATTCATTGGTTGTGAGCACAGACAGACCAAATTGCCTGCATTCAGATGCTACCAAGTACTCAGTCCCTGGGTGACACTTTACCCCTTTGTGCTTCTATTTTCGTTTTTATAAGAAACCAGTGTAGCTACTGAGTGGCTGAATGAGTCAAGCCCTTAGAAAAGGGCCTGGAGGTAGTGTTATTTAGACAGGTTAGATAGTGCTAGTGCTATGATTACCCACCACAACCCATCCTACACCAGCACAATGTACCAGATTTCTCCTTGGGTTAATTTCTCCATTGCATGATTAAAGACACAGTCACCACTAAGCTCTTCTGATTAACTTTTTCTTCTTCCTGCTCACATCCATATTCTGTTGCATTATTACTGTTTGAGCAGGATCCCTGTCTTTTGCCTGGGTTAGAGTAGTGGTGTCATCACAGCTCATACCATCCACTAACTCCTGAGTTCAACTGAATCTCTTGCCTCAGCCTACTGATTAGCTAGGACTAGGTGTGTTGCCATGATGTCTGGCTAATTTTTCTATTTTTGGTAGAGATGGGGTCTCGGTCTTGCTCAGGTTGGTCTCGAATTCCTAAACTAGGGTGAGCCTTCTAGAGTGCTAGGACTACTGGAGTGAGTCCCTTTGTCGCTAGTTAGCTTGCTTGAGGCTGAAATGATGTGGTTCATGTAAAGCATTTAGCGCAGTGCTCGTCTAGGATCAGCGGTGGTGTTTCACAGGTCCTTTGTCCTTTCTCTTGGAGGATTAACAGGCAGTTCTTATTTGCCTTCCAGGTCCAGTTTGGCCATGCTGGAGCTTGTGCCAACCAGGCTTCTGAGACTGCAGTAGCCAAGAACCAGGCTTTGAAGGAAGCAGGAGTGTTTGTGCCACGGAGTTTTGATGAGCTTGGAGAAATCATCCAGTAAGTGGACTTTGGGAAGGATGCCAGTCTCCCCTCCCTTTCCAAATCTGTCAGCAGTCCAAATTCTGGGGTCAGCAGTCTCTCCAACATAGGGATAGCTGATCTTCTGTGTCTAGTACAGTTGTGTGGGTGATTTAAAGTCCTCGTCCTCTTGGGCTTTCCTTTCATTTTATTCGTAGTAGCGCAGGTACAGGCCATGCAAGCTGCTGTTAAAATGTGTTGAGTTTCTGGTGGCACCTGTGGGTAGGTTGCCAGCCACATACACCCAGGCTGGTGGGTTCAAACCCAGCCTGAGCCAGCTAAAACAACAATGACAACTGCAACAACTAAAAAAAAAAAAGACGGTGCCCATAGCTCAGTGGATAGGGCGCTGACCACATATACCAAGGCTGGCGGGTTCGAATCCAGCCTGGGCCAGCTAAAACAACAATGACAACTGCAACAACAACAACAAAAAAAAACAATAGCCAGGTGTGGCAGGCGCCTGCAGTACTAGCTACTTGGGAGGCTGAGGCAAGAGAATTGCTTGAGCCCAAGAGTTTGAGGTTCCTGTGAGCTGTGATGCCATGGAACTCTACTGAGGGTGACATACTGAGACTCTGTCTCAAAAAAAAAAAAAAAAAAAATGTGCTGAGTTTCTGAGTTTGCCTTGTTGGTAGGGAGCTGGCAGCCTTAAATGAGAGATGAGCAAGGCCAGGTGCAGGAGCTCATGTCTGTATACCTAGTATTCTGGGAGGTCAAGGTGGAAGAATCACTTGAAGTCAGGAGTTCAAAACCAGCCAGAGCAAGAACAAGACCTGCATCTTTATAAAAATAGAGAAAATTAATGGGCATGGTGACAAGCACCTGTAGTACCAGCTACTCAGGAGGCTAAGGTAGGAAGATTGCTTGAACCCAGGAGTTTGAGGTCGCTGTGAGGAATGATGATGCCACTGCACTATAGTGATACTCTGTGTCAAAAAAAGAGAGAGAGGGCGGTGCCGGTGGCTCAATGAGTAGGGAGCCAGCTCCATATACCGAAGGTGGCGGGTTCAAACCCGGCCTTGGCTGAACTGCAAAACAAACAAAATAGCCAGGCATTGTGGTGGGCGGCTGTAGTCCCAGCAACATGGGAGACTGAGGCAAGAGAATCGCCTAAGCCCCGGAGTTGGAGGTTGCTATGAGCTGTGTGACACCACAGCACTCTACCGAGGGCAATAAAGTGAGACTCTGTCTCTACAAAAAAAAAAAAAGAGAGAGAGGTGAACATGGAAATGTTTAGAGAGTGTCACTTCTGACTGATAAAGTTATTGAATATCCTATTATCTCCTCTCATTTCTGCCTCTTAAACCTACCTAGCTTGGGCAGCGCCTGTGGCTCAGTGGGTAGAGGGCCGGCCCCATATACCAAGGGTGGTGGGTTCAAACCTGGCCCAGCCCAATTGCAACGAAAAAATAGCTGAGTGTTGTGGCAGGCAGCTGTAGTTCCAGCTACTCAGGAGGCTGAGGCAAGAGAATCGCCTAAGCCCAGGAGTTGGAGGTTGCTGTGAGCTGCGTGATGCCGCGGCACTCTACCAAGGGTGATAAAGTAAGACTCTACAATCAAAAAGAAAAAAAAAAACAACCTGCCTAGTTGCTCCCAATTGTCCTTCCTCAGCCTCCAGATTCAGCTTTCTATAAAGTCCCGTCTGGCGAATGAGATGAGAGCTGGTGGGGAGAAAGGCGTCAATGCAGTCTAGGCCAGAATTTGTTTTTGTTTATTAATAGTTCTCAGTAATCCAGCAGGTGAGAGTAAGCCACTGACAGGGAAGGGTTCAGAGCTGAAGAAACTGCAGTGTTTGGGTTGGAGGGAGGAGCATTTGGGGGACAGCTTAGAAGAACCCAGAATAAAAAATCCACATGGATTATTTTCCTGCCTCTCCCCCAGATCTGTGTATGAAGATCTCGTGGCCAAAGGAGTTATTGTTCCTGCGCAGGAGGTGCCGCCCCCAACGGTGCCCATGGACTACTCGTGGGCCCGGGTAGGTGCCTTGCATGTTCCTAACAGTGTGGACAAGGGCAACTGGGTGTTGGGTAAGGTAGTGGCTTTGAGTTGATGTGGCTGGAACGGCTGGAAACCACTTCCTCCTAACTAGTTGAAGCAATGCTGTAGTCACCTCTTCGTGCTCTAACCCATGTGCCCAAAGGAGGCTTCTCCAGGGGCATCTGAAGAAACCTTGATGATTAACTCTTGGATTCTACCCACTACTTTTGTGCTGGAACTTGTGAGGGGGCTCTTCTGGCCATCAGGAGGGCTAGGGGCAGTGTGTATGTCTCACCTGTGTATCACCTGACCTAGAGAAGGGGGACTGGAAATAGAGAATGTCCCCTAAGATTTTTCGCACTTGCTAAGGGAGTTCAGGGGTAAAGTTGAGGCCACTCTACTTACTTGTCTATGGGGTATAGATGAAGAGCTAATTTTCTTAATACACAAGCAGTCTTGGAAAGGAAATGTTTAAAAGACAAATAACACTAGAAAATGTGTAGGAAATGGCATTTTAACTTGAAAAAGTGCTCATTCCTGGGCGACGCCTGTGGCTCAAAGGAGTAGGGCGCCAGCCCCATATGCCAGAGGTAGCAGGTTCAAACCCAGCCCCAGCCAAAAAAAAAAAAAAAAAAAAACCGCAAAAAAAAACCAAAAGAAAAGCTGTGATACCAATTTTGCCCTATCAGGTCAGCGTTTATAAAATGCTTATTATAAAAATATTTGATAATACGTAGTGTTTGTACTGGTTTGAGAAAGCTAGTGCATTTAGCTTTGGGAATAAAAGTTGGAACAACCTTTCTTATTTTTATTTATTTATTTCTTTATTTTTTGAGACAGAGTCTCCCTATGTTGCCCTCCATAGAGTGCTGTGGTGTCACAGCTCACAGCAACCTCAAACTCTTGGGCTCAAGCAATTCCCTTGGCTCAGCCTCCCAAGTAGCTGGGACTACAGGTGCCTGCCACAATGCCCAACTATTTTTTGTTGCAGTTGTCATTGTTGGTTAGCTGGCCCAGAAGGGTTCAAACCCGCCACCTTTGGTGTATGTGGCTGGCGCCATAACCACTGTGCTATGGGCACTGAGCTAGGACAACTTTTCTCAAAGGCAGTTGGGTAGTACCAGTGAATATGAAAATACTTATACATCTAGAAAGTGACTTTAGGGAAATGCTTCACTTTCATATAACATTCAAAATACTTTTTTTAGTTGATAGTTATCAGTGGACTGTGATTTTTTTTTTTTTTTTTTGAGACAGACTCCCACCCTGTGCTCTGAGCAGAGTACAGTGGAATCATAGCTTACTGCAATCTCAGACTCGGGCTGTGGGCATCCTGCTGCCTCAGCCTCTGGAAGCTGCTGGGATTACAGGCACTCCCAGTGGTGCCTGGCTGGGTTTTTCTTTCTATTTTTTTTCTGAAACAGCCTCAAGCTGTCGCCCTGGGTAGAGTGCTGTGTCATCACAGCTCACGGCAAACTCCAACTCCTGGGTTCAAGCGATTCTTCTGCCTCCGCCTCCCAAGTAGCTGGGACTACAGGCACCCGCCACAACGCCCAGCTATGTTTTGGTTGCAACCGTCATGGTTGTTTGGCGGGTCCGGGCTGGATTCGAACCTGCCAGCTGAGGTGTATGTGGCCAGTGCCTTAGCCACTTGAACCATAGGCGCCAAGACGGTTTTTCATTTTTTTTTTATCATTCAGGGTCTCACTCTCGCTTAGGCAAGTCCCGAACTTGGACTGTGATTTTTATCATACAATGGGATGCCACATAGCAATTAAAAGGAATTGAGTAAATAGTACATTATGGAACACTGTATCTATTATGATTATGAAAAATGTATGCACACAAGACAATATTCTGTATTCTCCATGTGTCTGTGTGTGTGTGTAAATAAAAGTCCACTCAATTAATACTGGGATTACTGAGACCAAGATTGGGGTGGATGTCAGAGGGGATATAACTATATTTGTTCTACTTTAAATTTTATTTTTTGAGACAAAGTCTCACTCTGTCACCTGAGGTAGAGTGCTGTGGCATCATCATAGCTTACAGCAACCTCAAAGTCTTGGGCTCAAGCCATCCTCCTGCCTCAGCCTCCTAAGTAGCTGGGACTACAGGCCCCTGTCACAATGCCTGACTAGTTTTTCTATTTTTAGTAGAGAGGGGATCTTGCTTTTGTTGAAGCTGGTCTCGAACTCCTGAGCTCAAGCAATCCACTCGCCTCAGCCTCCCAGAGTGCTAGAATTATAGGTGCAAGCCGAGCCTGCCTGTACTTTAACATTTTTTAAAAAGAAGAATTTATAGGGCAGTGCCTGTGGCTCAGCGAGTAGGGCACCGGCCCCATATACCGAAGGTGGCAGGTTCAAACTCGGCCTCGGCTGAACTGCAAAAACAAAAAAATAGCCAGGCATTGTGGCTGGTGCCTGTAGTCCCAGCTACTGGGGAGGCTGAGGCAAGAGAAATGCCTCAGCCCAGGAGTTGGAGGTTGCTGTGAGCTGTATGATGCCATGGCACTCTACCAAGGGTGATAAAGTGAGACTCTGTCTCTACAAAAAAAAAAAAAAAAAGAAGTAGAAGAATTTATAGCCAGGTGTTGTGGCAGATA
Organism: Perodicticus potto; assembly: GCA_963574655.1. NCBI lineage: Eukaryota > Metazoa > Chordata > Mammalia > Primates > Lorisidae > Perodicticus > Perodicticus potto. The sequence goes on along the minus strand of CAUYRH010043517.1, from coordinate 12,713 downwards.
CCTGTAATCCCAGCTACTTGGGAGGTTTGAGGCAAGAGAATTGTTTAAGCCCAAGAGTTTGAGGTTGCTATGAGCTGTAACACCATGGCAATCTACCAAGGGCGACATAGTAAGACTTGTCTCAAAAAAAAAAGTATTTATTCACATTCCTTTTATAATACAATATGTAACTTAACAAGCATTTTGAAAAATGTCATAGGGGATAGTTGAAGAAACGGGGTTGGACAGAATTGGACAATACCTTGTTGCACCCCAATGCTGGAAATGGGGAATTCCAGAGCTCAGTGGTCCACCCTTGGGTAAAGGACATGTTGAAGTGAACCTCCTCCCCTCCCCATTTCTACCCCTTCATAGCTCATCACATTTTGGTGGGAGTTGGCAGTTGTATACAAAATGTTTTTAAGATTTTCCTTTGGATTTATTTTACCATTTCTTAGCCAGGTGACTTTGGACTGGTGGCCTAGCCTCTCTAAGCCTCGTTTTTTCTCTATAACAAAAGGAATGATTCTCTTTGATGAGGTTAAAATGAAGCAATGCAACTGCTTAGTGTACTACCTGGCCCAGTAAACGCTCAGTGAAGGGTTGAAATCATGCTGATGCCAAGTGCTCAGCATGATGGTGCTCCTATTTTTTTTTTTTTTTTTTGTAGAGACAGTCTCACTTTTTCGCTCTTGGTAGAGTGCCGTGGCATCACACAGCTCACAGCAATCTCCAACTCCTGGGCTCAGGCGATTCTCTTGCCTCAGCCTCCCGAGTAGCTGGGACTATAGGTGCCCGCCACAACGTCCGGATATTTTTCTGCTTTGCAGTTCGGCTGAGGCTGGGTTTGAACCCACCACCTTTGGTATATGGGGCCGGCGCCCTACTCGATGAGCCATAGGCGCTGCCCCAGGTGCTCCTATTTTTTTGTGTGCTCAGTGATCTGACTTAAGGGCTTTGGATGTCATTTCTTGGGAGGAGGTTGTCTGAAAGTTATTGCTTGGCTGCCAGAATTTAAGACGTTCCTGGGACACTGGCAAAGTACACAAAGCAGGAAAGTCCTGGAAAATGTATATGTTGATCTCCATGGCCTTGCTTCCCTCTGCCCAGGAATTGGGTTTGATCCGCAAACCTGCCTCATTCATGACTAGCATCTGCGATGAGAGAGGACAGGAGCTCATCTATGCGGGCATGCCCATCACCGAGGTCTTTAAGGAAGAAATGGGCATTGGTGGAGTCCTCGGCCTCCTCTGGTTCCAGAAAAGGTGAGGCACAGAGGACAAAGTTAAAAATTTCCCCTGACAGGTGGTGGGTTCAAACCCGGCCCCAGCCAAAACTGCAAAAAAAAAAAAAAAAAAAATTTCCCTTAACAAAGGAAGGGGGTGGACAAGCTGTGCGGGTATGTCCAAGGTCAGTCTCGTGGGCCACAAGTCAATTGAAAGGCCAGAGAAAAGAGACACAAATTGTTTCAAGGGCAGAAAGGCCAGTCTAAACCAAGAAAAGCAGAAAGCAGTGACTTCCTCAGAGGTCTTAGGTCGGTCCCTTTCCCTTTCCCTTTCCCTTGGGAACAGGACAGAGTAAATACCGACCTCATGACAGAAAGGTAGGGCTTAAAGAAAAAAAGATCTGGTAGCCTAAGGAGTGTGGGCTGGTAGCAGTGCTCAACAGACACAAAGTACCTTATATTGTATTCTCTTTGTAAATTTCCATCTCTTATCAGCCTGACTTAGAAAAAATTGGTTTTCTCTGCAAGTCCCACGTTTAGCCCTCCCCTGGGGCTGACAGCTGGGCAAGGGAGCCAGTGAGTACGTGATTCACAGAGCCCTGGCTTGAGGTGACACTGAGCAGAAAGCTGGATCAGAGTCTTGGTTGTGTCTTGTCCTCACCCTTCACCTTGAGAGAGATTGGTCTTGGCTGTGCTTTGGCCCCTTGGGAAAATTTCACAGCTTGTAACACCTGAGCAGGTCTCTCTGCTCTTATTGCCTGTGTCTTCAGACTTTGTTCTTTTTTATTTTTTATTTTTTTTAGGCAGAATCTCACTTTTGTCACCCTCATAGAGGGCCGTGGCATCATAGCTCACAGCAACTTCAAACTCTTAAGACTCAAGCGATTCTCTTATCTCAGCCTCTCAAGTAGCTGGGACTATAGGTGCCTGCCACAACATTTGCCCAGCATTTTTAGAGACAGGATCTCGCTCTTGCTCAGACTTGTCTCGAACTCTGTGAGCTTAGGCAATCTACCCTCCCCCTCCTAGGCCTCCTAGAGTGCTAGGATTACAGGCACCGGCTCCAGACTTGATCATTATTTGGAGGTTGAACATTGCAAGAGGGAAGCTTTAGAGCTCTTACACTGTGAAAGGGACAGAGGTCTCACCTCTCTGGTATGTGGAGAGTAGCCACAAATACAGGTCAAATCCTGGTGCAGCAATTCAGGCTGAAAACTGCTTCCTAAAGAAAAAAATCTTAAACCCTGGTTGTAAATTCAATTTTAAAATCAGCCTTTGACCATAGCAAGACCCAGAGCTACTCAAGACTCAGGAAGGTTTTGCCTTAGAGTTGTGCAATAGTGTTAGACTTGGACTGGGAGGTAACTGCCCTTCTGAATTTGAGTGACTTGTTCAGGGAGGAGGGTGGAAGTAGGAGTGTGGCCTTGTCTCCTGGCCTTTGTCCAACCTATTCTTGCCCTCACTCACCTTCTTCTAGGTTACCCAAATACTCTTGCCAGTTCATTGAGATGTGTCTGATGGTGACAGCTGATCATGGACCAGCTGTCTCTGGGGCTCACAACACCATCATCTGTGCCCGAGCTGGGAAGGACCTGGTCTCCAGCCTTACCTCGGGGCTGCTCACCATTGTAAGTTCTATTATCCTAAGAGGAGAATAGGGGTGACGCTGGCCTTCAGCATCATTTTGCCTTGTCACAGTGGGGTCCTTAGAAGGAAACTCTGACTGTAAACCCTGTGCTGAGGGCTGTTTGGGATATACTGGGTTGGTTTGCAAAGTTGAAGGAAACTACAAGGTATCTGTGTGTGTTTCTCCTCTAGGGGGATCGGTTTGGGGGTGCCTTGGACGCAGCAGCCAAGATGTTCAGTAAAGCCTTTGACAGTGGCATTATCCCCATGGAGTTTGTGAACAAGATGAAGAAGGAAGGGAAACTCATCATGGGCATTGGTCACCGAGTGAAATCAGTGAGTTGCTGCTCTCCTGGAGGAGGGGGTGGACTGACAGGGGGAGTGCTGATGGGAGGGCATCAGTTTAGCTGGGAGCACCTGAGCCCTTGACTCCCAACATGCAAAACTTTGGACGTGTTGACAGGCCAAATATAAGGCGGCAGTTTTACCCTTTTTATTTTTATTTTATTTTTTATTTTTGAGACAGAGCCTCAAGCTGTCACCCTGGATAAAGTGCTGTGGCATCACAGCTCACAGCAACCTCTAATTCCTGGGCTCAAGTGAGTCTCTTGCCTCCACCTCCCAAGTCTGGGACTACAGGCGCCCGCCACAATGCCCGGCCATTTTTTGGTTATAGCCGTCATTGTTGTTTGGCGGGCCCAGGCTGGATTCGAATCCGCCAGCTCAGGTGTATGTGGCTGGTGCCTTAGCCCACTGAGCCACAGGTGCCGAGCCAGTTTTACCCTTTTTATAAGAACAGATTGCTCTTAACAGTTTTTACCTCACTGAGTTGCAGTGTGAAAATATGATGAAATGGAAAGTTGGTAACTTTGGCTTTGCAAGTAAACCTTATAAGAGAAAGAAGTAAGGCTAGGGTTGAGGGATCATAAGGGTCTATAGGCTAGGTAATCTTTCTTGCTGCGTAATAACTCCAAAAATCTCAGTGGCTTACAATAGAAAGGTTTATTTATTTTTATTTTTATTTTTTTTTTTTGAGACAGTTTCACTATGTCGACCTTGGTAGATTGCCGTGGCGTCACAGCTCACTGCAACCTCAAACTCTTGGGCTTAAGTGATTCTCTTGCCTCAGCTTCCCAAGTAGCTGGGACTACAGGCGCCTGCCACAATGCCTGGCTATTTTTTTGTTGTTGTTGTAGTTGTCATTATTGTTTAGCAGGCCCGGGCTGGGTTCCAACCCACTAGCTCTGATGGTGGACAGAGCCCTAACCACTGAGCTACAGGCGCTGAGCCAGAAAGGTTTATTACTTATTCACACTATGTCCACCTTTGCTGAAAACTCTTAAAGCTTCTGGTAGGAGTTAAATGGTTCCCTTGCACTCACATTTAATTGGCCAAACAAGTCAAATGTTTTTTTGGTTTGGTTTGGTTTTTGGTTTTTTTGAGACAGAGTCTCACTTTGTTCCCCTAGGTAGAGTGCTATGGCGTGATAGTGCACAACAACCTCAAACCCTGAGGCTCAAGAGATCCCCTTGCCTCAGTCTCCTGAGTAGCTAGGACTACAGGTGCTTGCTAAAACACCTGGCTAGTTTTTCTGTTTTTAGTAGACACAGGGTCTCACTTTTGTTCAGACTGATCTTGAACTCCCGAGCTCAGGCAATCCACCCACTTTGGCCTCTCAGAGTGATAGGATTACAGGCATGAGCCACTGCACCCAGCCACAGTAAATATTTTAAACAGTTAATAAAGTCTCCTGTGGGACCTTTAGTCCTCTGTTGTCCTGGTCATGTGCTGGATTTAGAAACCAAAGAGAAAGATGAAGTAGTTGGCTGTTGCTTAGCAGCTCACAGGAATAACTTCCTAGTGGTTCCCTTTGCCCTGGGCTCCTCCCATGTATAGCTCCAGAAACCTCATTCACTCGGACATGCCACTGATCTAGGTGGGGAGCATGACTCATCTTACTATAAGAGGTCATGTGTGTGATTCAAGACACCCACTTCCAGACACCTAAACACTTGGCCATCTCAGGTTAGACATCCAGGTCACTTGATGAGCAGGGACTGAATTAGAACCAACCAGGGAAGGGAGTTAGCTCTGAGGGACATCCCATCTAGGCCTTGCTGAACTTTGTTCTCGAGCCAGTAACACCTTCCCATCCACAGTAGGGGGCCTCTCTCTAAGACAATGCTGGACATGCTCTGCCACCCTCAGTCTTTGGGCTCCTTCCTTTCTGGAGGCCACAGTGACTCGCTGTGTCTTTGCTGAAGGAGGTTGCTGTGGTATTGGGGTTTGGCATAAGCGTTGCCTAGATCATCTTATTCCCCCACTGACAGATATGGGTCTCCTAACACATGGTTAATTTCATTCATTACAGGTCTGAAGTTTTTCCTAAAATTTTGGAGATACTTGGCTACCCTACTCCCAATATGTGCTTGCCTAGTGTAGAACTTTGTTATGGTATGATTAGGCTACAGAGCTGGTGGGCAGCGTGGCTGGTGGCTAGAACCTAAGACTCTGGGTTGGTGAGTGGGCAAGTCCCAGCTTCGAGGCGTAACACTGTGGGACCTGGTCAACTCCCTGAACATCTCCAGGGCTCAGTCAGCTCTAACCTAAAAGAGAGAGCTTCCATCGGTTGTTTTATGTCCCAAATGAGATATGAGAGGACTTCAGAAACCTTTAGCACCACAGCAGTGCCACAGTTGGTGCCACATGGAATCATACAAGTGGATCATGAGGTCCCTGAATCACCTCTGGGATAAGACACTTACAGTTCTGACCACTTGTGGCACAAATATAAACAACATCCCTTAACAGCAGCATGTTGAGTGGGTCCCTCTGTAACTTTGGGTCTATTTCTAGATAAACAACCCAGACATGCGAGTGCAGATCCTCAAAGATTATGTCAAACAGCATTTCCCTGCCACCCCTCTGCTCGATTATGCACTGGAAGTGGAGAAAATTACCACCTCAAAGGTAACAAAGAAAACCTTTCTCTAATTCCCTTAATCATATGTTAAATGAACATCATGGCGGATATGAGAGCCAGGTTACATTTTGATTGTGCAGCTAAAATCAAATCTGGTTTTATGGAAATTTTCTATTGCATAACAAAATTTAGCAGACATGTATTAAATATCAACTAGGTGTCAGGCCCACTGCTAGCAGCTGGGAGTTGAACTGAGTAGGATGTAATCTCAACCACTGGGGGTATTGGTGGGAGGTTTTTTTCATTTGTTTGAGGTGGGGCCTTGGCTGTGTTGTATAGGCCGGTCCAAACTCCTGGGCTCAAGCCATTCTCCTACCTCCCAAGTAGTTGGGTTGATGGGAGGTTTTTTTCGTTTGTTTGTTTTGGAGACAGTCTCACTATGTTGCCCTCGGTAGAGTGCCATAGTGTCACAGCTCACAGCAGCCTGAAACTGGGCTTAAGAGATTCTCTTGCCAGTGGCACCCATGGCTGAAGAAGTAGGGCACCGGCCCCATCTAGCGGAGGTGGCAGGTTCATACCTGGCCCTGGCCAAAGCTGCAAAAAAAAAAAAAAGAGAGAGAAAGAGAGATTCTTGGCTCGGCGCCTGTGGCTCAACGGACTAAGGCGCCAGCCACGTACATCTGAGCTGGTGGGTTCGAATCCAGCCCGGGCCCACCAAACAACAATGACGGCTGCAACCAAAAAATGGCCGGGCGTTTTGTCAGGCACCTGCAGTCCCAGCAACTTGGGAGGCTGAGGCAGAAGACTCGCTTGAGCCCAGGAATTGGAGGTTGCTGTGAGCTGTGATGCCACGGCACTCTATCCAGGTGACAGCTTGAGGCTCTGTCTCAAAAAAAAAAAAAAAAAAGAAAGAAAGAGATTCTTTTGCCTCAGCCTCCCAAGTAGCTGGGACTACAGGTGCCTGCCATAACACCTGGCCTGTTGTTGTTGTTGTAGTTGTCATTGTTGTTTGGCAGACCAGGGCCAGATTTGAACCTGCCAACCCCACTGTATGTGGCTGGCACCCTAGCCGCTAAGCTATAGGTGCTGAGCCTGATGGGAGGTTTTTAAATGGTGGTCACAGTTTATAGTATTAGCGGTAATAGTAACAGTAGAAGATTACAAAGTGAAAAAGAAATAATGATGCTTTGAATTTTTTGCTTTCCCAGAAACCAAATCTTATCCTGAATGTAGATGGTTTCATTGGAGTTGCATTTGTAGACATGCTTAGACACTGTGGGTCCTTCACTCGGTAAGCATTGCAGCCATTTTCTTCTTCATAACATATACTGATTTTTTTGTTGTCTCCTTTGAACTGTAAAAATAATGCATGCTCATTATAGAGGATTTAGAAAATAAGCAGAGGTATAAAGAAGAAAACAAAAATTGCCTATTATCCTATCACTCAGACCACTCTTCTTTTCTACTTTGAAACCAAAGAGAATTTCTTTTTCCTGGGCAGAAGTAGTGCTGTCTGAGGAGAACAGTCATGTGAACTGTTTTAAAACTACAAGTTGATTGTGTGTTGCAGGGAGGAAGCTGATGAATATATTGACATTGGAGCCCTCAATGGCATCTTTGTGCTGGGAAGGAGTATGGGCTTCATTGGTAAGTTTGCTGCAACTGCTGTTGTTTTAAGGGTTGGTGTTTTGTTTTTTTACCTAACCCCCACAGTTCAGCTACACTACTTGCCCATGTGGTGAGTTTCTATAAAAGAGATGTTGTATCTTCTTAATCATTAGGGATTTCTTATTTTTTTTTTTTTTTGAAACAGGGTCTTGTTCTCCCAGGCTAGAATATTGTGGTATCATAGCTCACTAAAAACTCAGCCTCCCAAGTAGTTGGGACTACAGGCATGCACCAACACACTGGGCTATTTTTTCTGTTTTTGTAGAGATGGGGTCTTGTTCTTTCTACTTTGCCCAGCCCTTGATCATTGTTCTTAATTCTTCCTTTCTTACTGTAACTTCCCCCTTACTTTTATCTTTGTCATTTCTTCTTAGAAATGATTGCTAGCCCAGGAAAACAGAGTTAAATCCAACGGTTCCCTTTTACCAAGTGTGCAGTATCTCCTAGGGAATGGATCTGGATTTATTTTCCCACTTCTTTATATGTACCCTTTTTGTATTAGAAAGATTTCCCTTCCTTATCCTTTCCCCCCTCATCAGGCTTAAGGAACTCTAACAAAAAGATGCATTTGTTTCTTTTTAGGACACTATCTTGATCAGAAGAGGCTGAAGCAGGGGCTGTATCGTCATCCGTGGGATGATATTTCCTATGTTCTTCCAGAACACATGAGCATGTAACTGAGCCAGGAACCCTGCTGCAGTAAACTGAAAACAAGAACTCCTTTTTCTCCCCTCCCTACCCCCTGGAAAAAGTGTGCAGACAGCTATCAGTGAAGCCTGCTATAGGATAGGCCTGGAATGTAGACAGCCCCCGGTGTACAGGCACCCAGGCCAACACCCACAGGCTAACTCTTGTTCAGTCTACACAAAGAAGCTTAATATTTTTTTTATAAGCATAGAAATAAAAACCAGTACTTGTGACATTTGCTCTGCTACCTGCTTTATATTTATTATATGGAAGCATCTAAGCACTGTCAGGATAGTGTTCTTCCTCATTGTAGGGTGCGATGATGTTGCTTTCTTTTTTCATTAAATTTTTCCCCCCCCTTGGAAGAAGGGAATGAAATTTTTAAGACCTCAAGATACTATACATTATAGCACCCCTCATGTCTTGTTTCTCCACTTCTCTTTCTTCCTTCTTATACAACATGAAGAACATTGTATTAATCTGATTTTTAAGGATCTTTTTTTGTATGTTATGTGTTAAGGGTTGGTTTGGCATCCCACTAAGACGTTCCATGTTGCAGATCAGACTCTGCTTATGTCTGGGGGATGTGACCATTATATCCTTAAACCATTGTCACAAAATATGTGGAGTAGTAATTTAAAATGTAAAGTTGGAACATATGTTTAAAATGGAAACACAAAAAAGCTGTGAAATGTCTTGTGTCTTATGTTCTCTGTATTCATGCAGCTGATTTGTCTGTCTGTAACTGAAGTGTGGGTCTAAGGGTTGGTCTCCAGCTACTTTGCATCTGTAATCTACAAAGATTCTGGGCAGCAGCCACCTCAGTCTCTTCTCTGTATTATCATAATTTGGTTTAAATAAACTATATAGTAACAATGAAGGCATACAGCTGTCTCCTGTCATCCATATTTTTTCACCTATATTCCCTTTGAACTATGCTTCTTTTTTTTTTTTTTTTTTTGAGACAGAGTTTTACTTGGTCACCCTGGGTCGAGTGCTGTCGTGTCATAGCTCACAGCAACCTCAAGCTCTTGGGCTCAAGTGATCGTCTTGTCTCAGCCTCCCAAGTAGCTGGGACTACAGGTGTGTTCCACAACGGCTGGCTATTTTTTTTTTGAGACAGCCTCAAGCTGTCACCCTGGGTAGAGTGCTGTTGCATCACAGCTCACAGCAACCTCCAACTCCTGGGCTCAAGCCATTCTCCTGCCTCTGCCTCCCAAGCAGCTGGGACTACAGGTGCCCACCACAAGGCACAGCCACTATAGCAGCAGCCACTACAGGTGCCTGGCTATTTTTTGGTTGTAGCTGTCATTGTTGTTTGGTGGGCCCTGGCTGGATTTGAACGCATCGGCTCAGGTGTATGTGGCTGGTGCTTTAGCCACTTGAGCTACAGGCGCCAAGCCAAGGCCTGGCTAGTTTTTAGAGAAGGGGTGGTGTCTCACTCTTGCTCAGGCTGGTCTCAAACTCATGAGCTTAAACAGTAGACCTACCTCAGCCTCCCAGAGTGTTAGGATTACAAGCGTGAGCCAGAGTATCCTGCCAACTTTCTTTTTTTTTTTTTTTTTTTTTTGAGACAGAGCCTCAAGCCGTCGCCCTGGACAGAGTGCTGTGACATCACAGCTCAGAGCACTCTCCAATTCCTGGGCCCAAGCGAGTCTCCTGCCTCTGCCTCCCAAGTAGCTGGGACCACAGGCGCCCAACACAACACTCGGCCATTTTTTGGTTGCAGCCGTCATTGCTGCCTGGCGGGCCCAGGCTGGATTCGAACCCACCAGCTGAGGTGTATGTGGCTTGCGCCCTAACCCGTTGAGCCACAGGCGCCAAGCCCCTGCCCACTTTCTGATTGTTTTAGTACATGTAGTTTTTAAAATACTCATCTACCTCTTAAAAAATTAATTAAAACACTAGCATCAGCTTGCGCCTGTGGCTCAACGGGCTAAGGCATCAGCCACGTACACCTGAGCTGGTGGGTTCGAATTCAGCCCGGGCTGCCAAACAACGATGATTGCAACCAAAAAATGGCCGGGCGTTGTGGCCGGCGCCTGTAGTCCCAGCTACTTGGGAGGCGGAGGCAGACTCACTTGAGCCCAGGAATTGGAGGTTGCTGTAAGCTGTGATGCCACAGCACTATCCAGGGTGAAAGCTTGAGGCTCTGTCTCAAACAAAAAACACTAGCATCATTAACGTGGATTGAGTTGAAATCCATTCTTCTTAGTAAAGTATCACAAAAATAGAAAAGCAAGTATCCAATGTACTCAGTACTAATATGAAGCCAGTAGATGAACTAATACATGTCCACGCAAGAGAAAAACTCAATTCAAGTTGGAGGGGAAGGGAAGAGGGAGGGAACCTGTGTGCTCCCACCTAATGGGCACAATGTAAGGGCATATGGCACAACTGGGTATGAGACACAACTACAACAGAGATTTTACCTAACGGATACAAACATTGTAATCTAATCCTTTGTACCCTCATATTAATCTGAAATTTAATAAAAGCTAACTAGGCTGGGCACGATGGTTTATGCCTGTAATTCCAGCACTCTGTGAGGCCAAGGTGGGCCAATCTCAAGAGTTCAAGACCAGCCTGAGCAAAATGGAGACCTCGTCTCTAAAAATAGCCGGGTGTTATGGCAGACGCCTGTACTTGGGAGGCTGAGGCAAAAGAATCACTTGATCCCCAAGAGTCTGAGGTTCCTGTGAGCTATGATGCCACAGCACTCAACTCCAGGGTGACTGTGAGACTCTCAAAAAAACAAAACAAAACACTAACATTAAAAAATACAAACCCTAGGGGCGGCGTTTGTGGCTCATGTAATAGGGCGCTGGTCCCATATGCCGAAATAGCGGGTTCAAATACGGCCTCGGCCGAACTGCAAAAACAGAAAAATAGCCGGGCGCTGTGGGGGGCGTCTGTAGTTCCAACTACTTGGGAGGCTGAGGCAAGTGAAATGCCTAAGGCCAGGAGTTGGAGGTTGCTGTGAACTGTGTGACGCCTTGGTACTCTACAGAAGGGATAAAGTGAGACTCTGTCTCAACAACAACAACAACAAAAAAAACAAGCCTCAGGTGGCGCCTGTGGCTCAGTCAGTAAGGCCCCAGCCCCATATACCAAGGGTGGCGGGTTCAAACTCGGCCCCGGCCAAACTGCAACGAAAAAATGGCTGGGCGTTGTGGTGGGTTCCTGTAGTCCCAGCTACTCGGAGGCTGAGGCAAGAGAATCGCCTAGGCTCAGGACTTGGAGGTTGCTGTGAATTGTGATGCCACAGTACTCTACCAAGGGTGACAAAGTGAGACCTGTCTCAAAAAAAAAAAAGCCCCACTTATCTTCTGTCCTAAGTCAGTACTTCTGGCTTCTCAGTGAATAGTAAGCAAGGCTCTGCCCAGATACTCAAGCCAAAAGATTGGAAGTCACCCTTTCCTCTACTCTCTGGTTGCCATGCATGTTCTGCTGATTTACCCATTAAATCTCCCTCTGATCTATCAATATCTGGTCTGCTAACTGGCACCCCTGTTTCCTTTTGTCCCTGTAGGGTTCTCCACAGGAGCACCAGTGAATTATTTTTTTTTTTTTCATTTTTGGCTGGGGCTGGGTTTGAACCCACCACCTCTGGCATATGGGGCCAGCGCCCTATTCCTTTGAGCTACAGGCGCCGCCCAAATATATATATATATATATATATATATATATATATATATTTTTTTTTTTTTTTTTTTTTTTTAGAGACAGAGTCTCACTTTATCGCCCTCGGTGGAGTGCCATGGCATCACACAGCTCACAGCAACCTCCAACTCCTGGGCTCACGCGATTCTCTTGCCTCTGCCTCCTGAGTAGCTGGGACTACAGGCGCCCGCCACAACGCCCGGCTATTTTTTTTGTTGCAGTTCGCCGGGGCCGGGTTTGAACTCACTGCCTCCGGTATACGGGGCCGGCGCCTTACTCGCCGAGCCACAGGCGCCGTCTGCACCAGTGATATTTTTGAAAGCCCATTGGGCTGGCCCAGTCCCTTGCCTAAAACCCAAAAGTGGCTTTTATTCATCAGCAGCAATGACTGTGGTTCAAGCCCTATACAAAACACCTGACTTGAGCATTATCTAACCTTCACAAGTGTTCTTCCAAGAGAGACAATATCTCCGTTTTTTAGAAGATAAACTAGTTCAGAGATACGTAATTTGCTCACCCTCATCCCCTTAGCTGGGGCTCCGTCTTTTTTCCTTCTAAAATATCTACTCCAGGTTCGGCGCCCGTACGTAGCTCAGTAGTTAGGGCGCCGGCCACATACACCGAGGCAAGACCTACTAACCAAAAAAGACAACTGCAACAAAAAATAGCCCGCGTTGTGGCGGGCGCCTGTAGTCCCAGCTACTCTGGAGGCTGAGGCGAGAGAATCGCCTAAGCCCAAGAGTTGTTTTTTTTTTTTGAGACAGAGCCTCAAGCTGTCACCCTGGATAGAGTGCTGTGGCCTCACAGCTCACAGCAACCTCAAACTCTTGGTCTTGGCTCGGCGCCTGTGGCTCAACGGGCGAAGGCGCCAGCCACGTACCCCTGAGCTGGCGGGTTCGAATCCAGCCCCAGCCCGCCAAACAACAATGGTGGCTGCAACCA
>CAUYRH010043513.1:0-22384 GCA_963574655.1 Perodicticus potto | reverse complement strand
TTTGAGACAGAGCCTCAAGCTGTCACCCTGGATAGAGTGCCATGGCATCACAGCTCACAGCAACCTCCAATTCCTGGGCTCAAGCGAGTCTCTTGCCTCCACCTCCCAAGTAGCTGGGACTACAGGCACCCGCCACAACGCCCGGCGATTTTTTGGTTGCAGCCGTCATTGTTGTTTGGCGGGTCCGGGCTGGATTCGAACCTGCCAGCTCAGGTATACGTGGCTGGCGCCTTAGCCCATTGAGCCACAGGCGCTGAGCCAGTACCCCCATTTTATATGTGAGAAAATGGAGGCTCACAGAGGCAGGATCACAAAGCAACCTCCCCCAGAGTCACCCAGCCAGAAGGTGGTAGAGCTGGGATTTGAGCCCAGGCAGCCAGGCTGCCCCAGGTAGTGGTAGGAGGCAGATTAGCAGAGAGCAGCTTTTGCCCTAAGTCTTATCCCTCTGACCCCATAGTGGACTCATGAGTTGTAAGCAGCCTTCTTCTCAAAGGCAGTGGGTCTCAAGGGTCCAGCTCATCCGGCATTCAACTCTGGTACTTATGACCACAGCTTGGAACGAGACCCCCTTCCTTCTTGGAGTCAGCCTTTAGTTTTCAAGGCTGGTGGATGCTGAAGCAGAGCAGGGGCCCCGCTGGGAGGCAGAGGGGGAAGGTCCTTCTTTCTGGTGCTCATCTGCCTGTCACTGCCCCTGCAGGTGGTAGAGTTGCCTGTGACAGAGCGCCAGATTGAGCGTGAGCACCTCATCCAGCTGCGGCGCTGGCAGGAGACCCGAGGTGAGCTGGAATGCCGCTCCCCGCCCAGGCTACATGGTGCCAAGGCCATCCTGGATGCAGAACCCGGCCCCTGGCCTGCCCTGCAACCCTCACCATCTATCCGCCTGGTCCCAGATGCCCCCTTCCCTGGCTCCAAACCCAAGCCCAAGCCACCCAAGCAGACTCAAAAGGAGCAGCAGAAGAGGACAAAGGCCAGTGGGCAGCTGGAAAAGACCCCAGCCCCAAATCAAACCATGATGGTGGCCGCTGCAGGAGATGCATGTCCCCCACAGGCTGTGTCCCAAAAGGACCCGGCACCGCAGGACCCAGTACCCCAGGACCCAGCCCCTCAAGACTTGGCTCCCCAGAACTCAGCCCACCACCACTCCCAGGAGAGCCTGACATCCCAAGAGAGTGAGGACACCTACTTGTAACTCCGGCATCTCAGGCCTCTGGGAAGGGGTCTCCATACACTTACATGATTCTTGGGTTGACATTCCAGGCCCACCCTCTGAGGGCCCAACTGCCTGGCTGCTGTGCTAGGATAGAGTCTGGCTGGCCCAGCACAGATTCTATTTGAGCCTCTTTATTTATTTTCTCTGGAATGAAACTCGAGTGAGCCTGGCCAGGGCAGGCAGACACTGGGGCCAAGTGGGTGGTGCCTCACTGAGCCTCCTCCTCCTAGGGAGATGCTCCCCAGGGCTAGGGCACTGGCATGAAGGGAGCGGGTGGGGTGCTCTTTTGTGTAAAATAGAAACATGGTTTTGTACAGAAATAAACAGGCTTGTGTAGACCTGGTGTGCAACTAGGAGCTAGGGAGAGGGTGGTGCCCCATTGTTCAGCATCTCTTCTCCATGCCCTACACAATCCCCTGTCCTGGACCCCAGCCCAGTACCAGAGCCTCTCTGAGAAGTACTCATGCCAGAGGACATGCCAAGTCCGGGGTCAACCCCTGTTCTTAGTCCCCATTTTTACTCACCCCAACCCTGCTGCCCTATGTCCATCTTCTGCCATGGATGAGAGACACCAGAGCTTGAGTCCAGGGCTGGGCATAGCAGGGCATGCTCCCCATGCCTTGGTCCCTACCTATCATTGAGGGAGAAAGGGCTCCTTAAAGAGGAGGTTTTAGGGTCTTGCTCTTCCAAGGCCTGGGCTAGATGCCACTTCAGGCTCCAGTAAGCTTCTGAGTACCCATTCTGGGCCAGTGGCTGGCAGCAGAGGTGGAGCACCATGTGTATCTTCACATTCTCAGCCCAGACCTCCATCAGAGGCAGAGCAGCGAGGGGAAAAATGTGTCCTTGATAAAATACTGCCTTCCATGTAAACACTTACCATATGCCAGGTTGGACTGGTTGTGTCCCATGGTTGGTCAGATAGGTTGTGTTATTATCCCCATTTTACAGATGAGGCAACAGGAGCTGAGTGGGAAACAGAGCCCCTTGCCAGCAAGGAAAGCCAAGCTAGATTTGCACCCAAAGCTCTCACTCATCTCTCTTTGGGGCCGGGCAGGCCTGCAGTCACAACCTGATGACTGGCGAGGGTGAGGACAGGGTGTCTCTGGGAAAGGCCCCCCTTCTGCTGAGGAAGCAGCTTTTCCAGTCAAACAATAGCGGCTGTTCCTGGCAGATGACCAAGGTAGGCCAGTCCATAGAGGAGAGGGTGGAGGAGGGAGGGGCAGAACCTCCCTGGGAGCTTGCAGTCCTGGAACATCCTGTCCTGGTACAGTTGGGGATACTGAGGTCTAGGGAGGGTAAGGGTCAAAAGAGACCATCAGGGCAGGCCACCACACTTCTGCCCCATACTTCCTCACCTCTATGGTGCCACCCCCCTATCTGTACCTGCCATTGACAAGATGGGCTTATCCTTTGAAGAACTCTCCTCCTTTCCCTAGTCCTCGTAGGGTACAGGCCAGGATGTGGCGGCTGTATAGCATTCCATAGAAATGTGCTGAGACTGAAAGTCCAGGGAGGAGGCTTAGCTTGTTTTCCATCTACCTGTGGTAGAGGATCCAGAACAGCAGAAGGCTTGCTCAGGCCTGCTGTGTCTCAATCAGGCCTGAGGCCTACTTTAACCTACTTGGTTTAGAGCCTCAGATCTGAGGCTTCAGGGTGTTCGGGCCAGACAAGGGGAGCCCTGGAGCATGGCTGGCCCTTATATAACACCAACTTGGGCATGCTGATGCCTGTTTAGCCTTGGTGTCTTAGACCTGCCGAGGCCTGATAAATCTGGGTGGCTGCCAGTGCTTGGGAACCTCCTTGAGCCTGAACCAAGTTTAGATGTGCTCAGGCCAGTTGGATTCTGTTAATTGTTGCAGGCTTTGGGGAGGCCTTGGCAGGGCTCCATTCTCAGGTCTGAGGTCTGAGTATTCAGTGAGCCTCACCTTTATGGTTCTGATCCTCAAAGTCTGTGCCCTGGGCATTCCTGGCTCTAGCACTGCTTGGCTTGCTTTGTATTGCAGGACCTCAAGCCCTTAGGCTGGGCCACCTTCAACTACCCCCAAAGTATGTTGCTGTTGTAGAGATGTTACCCTTATCTCTTACCTTTATCTCTGTGCCCCTGGTGGGGAGACTTGAGAGAGTTGAGTGAGAAGAATGAGTGGGGCACCAGGCCAGATTTCATCTTGTCAGCCCACTCACAAAGCAGGGAGGGGTATACATCAATATCATTTCTGGGCTGTTGGCCCTGCCACCTGCTGAACCATGAGAGGAAGGAGAAAGGTGTCCCAATGCTGTTGAAAGGGAATCAGAGTCCATTGAGCTGTAGACCTATGCCCCTGCACGCTTCAGGGGACTGGGGCAGCGTTCTTGTCCCAACTGAGCTCCGGTTCGACTCATTGAGTCTCAATGACCGCAGTCATACGACCCGCATGGTGAGGGGCTAAAGGACCGAAAGGACCCCTAGCTTCCGGAATGCTCCTACTCCTGCACCACAGGCGTCCTGCGGAAAGGGCGGAGCCCAGGGAGGGGGCGCGGCAGGGGCGGGGCCTGAAGGATGCGGAGAGGGTGGGGTCAGGCAGTGCTCAGGAGCCGGTGCTAAAGGGGCGGAGCCATCGGGGCCGACCCCGCGGACTGGACAGCGAGGTGAGGCCCAAGGGAGAAGAGGAGGTGTGGCCACTCCATAGACCCCCGCCTCACGCGAGGCGTGGCTGTCAAGGAGAGAGTTGCCACGCCGGGCTGGGCGGGTCCGCTGTGTAGCAGACGGCGTGGACGCGGCGGTTCAGCGGCTCCTTTAAGTCCCGGGCGCCACCCCCGGCGCCCCACCTCCCGCGCGGCCTGAGTCTAGTTTGCAGCGGGGTCGGGTCAGCGCCAGCTGCGATGGAGCTGCACATCCTAGAGCACCGGGTGCGGGTGCTGAGCCTCGCGCGCCCGGGTCTCTGGCTCTACACCCACCCGCTCATCAAACTTCTCTTCCTGTCCCGCCGCAGCCGGTGCGCCCCCGGGTTCGAGGGCGCAGATGGGGGTTGGGAGTTCTGCTATAGTCTCCGGGCTAGGGTAGGAGTATTAGGACCGCCGTGAGGCAGGCGGGTGGGTACGGTTTCCCCCCTCCGGCCGCCATCCGGTCTGGGCCTAGCCTCCCTGGGACCGCCGCCTATCCGGCCCCCTCCCTGGGCCTAGGCACAAATAGCCTGGGGTGGGCAATGCTTAACTCAGAGTGGTGTCAAATGGGGGCACGGCTACCTGGCCACTGCGGAATCAGAGGTTGCACTGGAGGACCCAAAGTCCCGCACTCCCTGGGTTGTCGCCTTGAGTGCGAGCCTCTCCTCCCTCCAGGAATGGAAAACGGAGGGCTCCCAGGGAGGTCGGAGGCGGAAAATAGCTCCTGGAGATGGGGCCCACACCCCATTGCCTTGGGGAGGAAATGGAGGCTTGAGGGGGGCAGAAAGAATCCTGGCTGGGGTCTCTCAGGGCGGATGGATTGAAATCCACTGGCGCCATCCCCTACTTCTCCACCCCAAGCTGAAGATGCTCCCCACCCCCAACCAGGTGCAAGTTCTTCAGCCTGACGGAGACCCCTGAGGATTACACGCTCATGGTGGACGAAGAGGGCTTTAAAGGTGGGGGCTGGTCTGGGAAGGGAGAGCATGGGAAGGACTTGTCTCTCTCCCCTTTACAGGATCCTTACCATGTATTGGGATGCACCCCCAAGAGCTCTGTGGATCATGGTTCAAATGCTGCTCCAGCCTTCGCTGGCTGTGTCCTTGAGCAAATCACTTCCCTTTGCTGAGCTATTTCCTTTTATGTAAAATGGGTATAGAAGTGCCACAGGTGCTTTATAAACTTAAAACCCATGAGGGTTTGCATGTGAGGAGCAATTAGCAGGCTTCGGGTGGCAGCAGGGCCTCAGTTATGGTTCCCTGTGGCTGTTAAAACCTCCTGGACATATATCCTTCCAGGCTTATCTCTTTGGTTCAGGTTCCCTCCTCCCCTGTTGGTCTAGGAACTTGTGGAGCCTGAGGGTTGAGGAAGGAATGCAGGAACAGGCAGCCATCCCAGGGCAGGGTCCTGGAGGCCTCCTAGCTGTGCTTGAGTGAAACAGCAGCCACTCTGGACCTGGCCCCTGCTCAGGGCTGGACACCAGCCTGGTCCCTCCCTGGGCTTATACTCCTGATGGCCTGGCCCAACCTCACAGGCTTGCTGTCTCAGGCCGGCCAACTGAGCTCGGCCTACCTACTAATGCTCCACTTTAGACCTTAGTTTCCCTGTGTGTAATGTAGAGAAGACTGAATCTGCAAAAGGGGAAGGAGAATAACCAGCCCAACCCATCTGCTGGTGCCCCCTGGTGGTGTCATGTGATGCAAAGCCTCTGCTAACCCACAGAATACACCAATTGGGAGGAAGATACTGTCATCCCATTTTACAGATGAGGAAACTAAGCCTCAAATCACTGGCCTCAGGTCATATGGCAGCTAAATAGCAAAGCTGGGATTTGAATCCAGGTCTATCTGAACCTGGAACTCAGATCTTAAATAGGAAGTTTCAATCCTCAGCAGGCCAGCATCTGAAGTACTTCTCAGTCTGCATATACAAAGACTTCAAGAGCAGAACTGGGGGAGAGAACAGTCTCCAGAACTGCCAAGGCACAAACAGGAAAACAGGCTCAGAGAGGGGCAGGTGCCAGCCCTGCAGGCCCTGACTAGGCATGTGTACCCTAACCACAGAGCTACCCCCATCTGAGTTCCTTCAAGTGGCTGAGGCTACATGGCTGGTGCTGAATGTGTCATCTCACAGTGGTGCAGCAGTCCAGGCTGCTGGGGTCACCAAGATTGCCCGCTCGGTCATCACACCTCTGGCTGAGCACCACGTGTCAGTGTTGATGCTATCCACATACCAGACGGACTTCATCCTGGTAAGTTTCCCACTGGTGCAGGGCAAGGTTGGCATGGATGCCTAGGGACCCACTTGATGTGTCATCTGCCTATGGCCCAGGTGCGGGAGCAGGACCTGTCGGTGGTGATCCACACACTGGCCCAGGAATTCGATATTTACCGCGAGGTGGGCGGGGAGCCTGTTCCTGTGGTGAGGGACAATTCCAGCAACGGCTTTCCCAGAGCCCACCATGGTAAGGGCTGCCCCCGACACCCAAACTTGGACAGGACCTCCTCTTCCCACTGGGGCCCATCCCTTGTGTGGGTGGGTTTGTGGATGTGGGGACACCAGCTGACAGGAGATGGACCCCAAGGACCTGTTCCTGGAGAACATGTTCCACCCAGGCCCAAGCCCCTCCCTCGGTGGCCACCAGAGGGCACCCCAGGCCACGAATGCCTTTTCACCTACCGCCTCCTCCCTCCTGAGCAGGGCCCAGCCCCACAGTGCATCCCATCCAGAGCCCACAGAACCGCTTCTGTGTCCTCACCCTGGACCCTGAGACGCTGCCAGCCATCGCTACCACCCTCATCGATGTCCTTTTCTACTCACACAGGTGGGCTTTGTTTGCATGTTGTCTCTATCTTCACAGCGTTGTTTCCTGTGCTGTGTCCTACCATCAGGATCTGTCGATTTTGCAACTCTGTGCCTTGTCTCATGTCTTGGGGTTCCTGGCAGCCCATAATGGTCACTTGCCTTTAACTGACTTTCGGGGAAAGTCCCAACCCCAAACCTGGTGCTCTCTCCTGTGGTCTTTTTTTTTTTTTTTAGAGACAGAGTCTCACTTTATCTCTCTCAATAGATTGCTGTGCTGTCACAGCAACCTCCAGCTCTTGGGCTTAGGCGATTCTCTTGCCTCAGCCTCCTGAGTAGCGGGGACTACAGGCACCCACCACAACACCCAGCTATTTTTTGTTGTTGTTGCAGTTTGGCCAGGGCCAGGTTCGAACCCACCACTCTCGGTATATGGGGCTGGTGCCCTACTCACTAAGCCACAGGCACCGTCCCTCTTCTGTGGTCTTGATAGAACCATCCCTGAATTATACCCTGGTCCTGCCTTCTGCCCCTAAGGTCCTTCGTCTTTGGCACAAGTTCATCATCCTCCCTCATTCCTGCCCACACCTTCCAGAGGTCTGGACCCCTAGACAGGGAAGCAGAGACAGGAGGGCTTTCAGGCCATCCATGCTAGCCCTTTCCCAGGGTCTGGAGGCTGATTGGGAGGAGATGGAGTGGGCTGGGTGCCTGGCAAAGCCCTTGAACTTCCTGTTCCTCCCCAGCACCCCCAAGGAGGCAATCTCTGGCAGTCCTGAACCCAGCTCCATCCCATTCTTTGCCTTCTCTCTCATTGAGGGCTATATTTCCATTGTCATGGACGCTGAGACGCAGAAAAAGTATGTGACCCTTAACCCTAATTGGGCCAGACCCTGCGCTGCCCTGGGTTGGGGGTGTGGGCATTAGACCCTAAGGTCAGTTGGCAGATCCACCCAGGGGCTTACAGTAGGGCAGGGGCAGATGGAGGCGCCCTGCCTACCACCCACCTGCCTCCTTAGGTTCCCCAGTGACCTACTGCTGACCAGCTCCTCAGGGGAGCTGTGGAGGATGGTGCGCATCGGTGGACAGCCCCTGGGCTTTGGTGAGAGCTGCTCCCTGGGTTGGGGGTTTAGGAGGGCCTCTGGGCGACTGGGCTGAGCCACATGCACACCTCTTCCACCCTTAGATGAATGTGGGATCGTGGCCCAGATTGCAGGCCCCCTGGCCGCTGCTGACATCTCTGCCTACTACATCAGCACCTTCAACTTCGACCACGCCCTGGTGAGTATCATAGGCTAGAATAGGGGGTTCCTGCAGGGACATGAGTCCCAGAAATGTGGGTGACAGGAAGTAGTGTCAGCTGGGCCAGGAAGTTGGGTAGCCTTAACCATTTCCTCCTACCTACCTGTCCACAGGTACCTGAGGATGGTATTGGCAGCGTCATTGAGGTCCTCCAGCGACGGCAAGAGAGTCTGGCCTCCTAAGGCCAGTGAGAAACAGAGCCACCTTTTTGCTCTCTCCTTGTCTCCAGGCTTCTAGAGACTTTTTTGTTTTTTAGAGGCAGGGCCTTACTCTGTTGCCCAGTCTAGAGGGCAGTGGCATCATCATATCTCACTGCAACCTCAAACTCCTGGGCTCAGGCAACCTCAAACTCCTGGGCTCAGGCAATCCTCCTGCCTCAGCCTTCTGAGTAGCTGGGACTGTAGGCACACCACCATACCTGGCTAATTTGTTTGTTTGGTTTGGTAGAGATGAGGTCTCAGTCTATTGCCCAGGCTGGCAGAGACTTCTCTAAACTATTTCCTCAAGCTCGGGGAAGAGCCCCCTATTTCCTGCTAGGGGACCCCTCATTCTGCTTTCTGTATGTAAGCTGTGTGCAGGCACCGGCTCTCGTGGACACGTGTGTGCATCCACAGGTGGAGTGGGCAGGTGCTAGCCCCACCATGTATCTGACCCCACAGGGGAACACTGTGTTTGGGGCCTAACCCAGCACTCCCTGCACAGCCTCGGCATTTGCACATTCCCTGCCTGAGGCCCGAGCCAACTCCCTTCCTCCATCCTCAGCCTCCCTGGGCCAGCTGCCACCAGGACCAGGCCCTGACTTCCATTCTGCCTCTAGCTAGGCAGCCTTCCTGAGGCAGGTGAGTCCTGACAGTGCCTTCCCCTCCTGGGGCCTCGAAGAAAAATATTTTTACATCTCTGTCTTCTTTTTTTATTGACTTGTTAATAAAGGACTTTGTAATGGTTAGGCTGGGCTGTGGTCCTTTGGGCTCACCTGGGTCTGAGTTTTAGCCATGGCTCTACCTCACAGCCCCTCTGTCTCGGGGCTGGGCTTCCTTCACTCACTTCTCACGACACCTCCATGAGCAGAACGTGAACCATCACCATGTTCCAGATGAGGAACCGAGGCTTTAGAAGTGACATAACTTAGCCGAGGTCATGTGGTTTTCATCCAGGTCTACCTGCCTTTGATGTCTGGGTTCTTTGATCTTCATTCCTTTCTGCTTCTGGAATAGCCCAGAAGGTTCTGATCGTGGGCAGAAAGTCCCAGACCCTCCTTTCTGTGGGTTCCCTGGCCTTCCCAGCCACTGCAGGTATGGCTGGCCTGCTGTGAAACCCAGCAAGGAGGGCCTGAAGTCACTTTTCTTCCAGGCTGTTGTGTGCTTTCTTTTGGGCCTGGCCAAAGTTCTGACTGTCCCTCTTGCTGGCAAAGAGATCAGTCTGTCTTGCCACCAAGCTTTTCGAGGCATGGGAGGGGCCTAGTACACTTGGCCTATCCCTGTTTAGGTGCAAGGCCAGAAAGGGCAGGGGCCTGAAGGCCCCATGAGTCCTCTTTGTCCTCTGGGGCTTGATGCAGCTCAGATTCTGCCATGTCCTGATGGGGCCCCACAGATGCACCAGGGAGGTTATCAGGTACCTTCAGCCCAGACCCACCCATGCCCAGGAAGAAGGGTGTGACTTCTGCGTACTCAGAGGTCATCGTGGCTCCCTAGAAAAGCCAGAACAGGGACGAGGCCTCTGGCAGTGTGCCCGCCTTGCCCCTAGGATCCAGGGTCTGGGGCCTTGGGCTGCAGATCAGAGGAGCTGAGAGCATAACCCTGGCCTGGTAAGTGAGTAGTGAGGGACCTGGGTCAGCCCTTCCCTTCAGCCTCAGTTTTCCCAGGTGCATGGAGAGGGCTCCTTTAGGAACACTAAGAGGGGGGCGTTTTCTTGGAATTTTGTTTGGGGGAGGGAGAGGTCCCAGTTCTTTTCCTTGAAGGGCCTGGTATAGGCCCTGTCTTGGGGGATATCATGGGCTTAAGGTGGGGCTTTGGAATCAGGATTCTTGGGACTGCTTAACCTGCAGCTAGAGAGCTCTCAGCCCCATGTCCAGCTCTCAGGGGCTGACCTGTGAGTCATTACCTGGTTTGGTGGTTTTGTCTCCCTGGCCTCCCTCCAAGGGTCTCATGCCTGGTCCCAACCTGGCCTCAGCTAGCTCTTGGGCAGGCCCAAGACCCCTCACCCAGTCCATGGCAGTCCCGTGTCCCTCCCTTCACTCAGACCATGGGACAAGCCTGGGTGAGGAGCCACAGGCACACCACAGAGGGATGGTCTGACTCAAACCCAGACCTGGAGGTCATTGTGTCCATGTGTGTCTTTGCTGCATGTCCAAGTGTGTCTTGTGTGGAGGGCTTTTAGCTCCTAGATGTTAAGGTCCTTGGGGATCATTGGACCAGCTTTTGACTTCAATAGGTTACAGACAGGGAGGTCCACTCAGGAATGCTGAGGAGACCCTGAGAGCCACCTGGGGTCAGAGGCACAGGGATTGGGAGGTACCCTGAGGACACACATAGCTGAGAAGGGGAACAGCTTCCAAGGTTTGACTCTGACAGCCGATGCTCTGGATCCATTCAAGCAGATGGGCCTTGAGTTCTCGCAAGCTGAGGTGGGGCTCGTAGAACCACTTTCCTGTTCCACCCAGGCCCCCAGAGAGTCCCAGGGTAAAGGAAGCTAGTCTGGTCAGCCTTGGCCTGGGACACTTGGGCACTCCTTCAACCCTGGGAGCCCTTATTCACCTGCCCACATCTGCACAGACTGAGTCCTTGTCTCCTAGAGATGGCAGCCTGCCGCCTGGGGAGGAGTCCTACCCTTGGTCCTTCAGGGAGAGGGAAGGATCTTTCAGCCATCGGCCCATCTTCCAGCCCAGTGCCCAGCATCTGCTGGGAGGATGTGGGCCTGGGTGGGAGGGGACAGGGATGAGGCAACCTTGGCCAGGCAGAGTCAGTGGCTCATTTCCACCCTTTCAGATCTTCAATACAGAGGAAGTGGCCTCCTAAGTCCTCTGAGACACTGGAGCAGAAATTCAAGGTTTAAAGTCATCCTCGTCTCCATCCCTCCCAGGTGGGGCCACCTGGTCTGGGATTTACCAAGTTGCCTCACAGCTGGCTCCTTGGTCCTCTTTCTGTAGAGGTGACAGAAGAAATTGCACACAGTGCAGGAGGGCAGAGGCTGTGCTCCATTAATAGATGCAGTCACTGGTCACTTAACAGGGACATGTTCTGAAAAATACATCACTAGGTGATTTTTTTTTTTTTTTTTTTTAGACAGAGTCTCACAATGTTGCACTGTGTAGAATGCCGTAGCATCACAGCTTACAGCAACCTGAAATTCCTGGGCTTAAGTGATTCTCTTGCCTCAGCCTCCCAAGTAGCTGGGACTACAGGCGCCCACCACAACACCCAACTAATTTCTGGTTATAGTTGTCATTATTGTCTGGCAGACCTGGGCTGGGTTTGAACCCACCAGCTCTGGTGTATGTGGAAGGCACCATAGCCGCTGAGCTTCAGGCACCGTGCCATCACTAGGTGATTTTGTCATTATTGAAATGTCATAGAGTGTATTCTAGGGTACATCCTGAACAGTCTGCCCCCACTGAGTGCTGCAAAAACTTAAAACATGATGGTAGTATGTGTGTGTCTAAACATATCTAAACATAGTAAAAGCATAGTGAAAAGATAAAAAAAAAAATGGTACACTTGTGTAGGGCACTTACCATGAATGGAGTTTGCAGGACTGGAAGCAGCTGACTGAGCCAGTGAATGAACATGAAGGCCGCAGACCTTACCCTCAGTACACTCAGGCCACACTAAATTCATATAAAAGGCCAGGCAGGGTGGCTCATGCTTATAATCCTAGCACTCTGGGAGGCCGAGGAGGGTGGATTGCCTGAGCTCAGGAGGTCGAGACCAGCCTGAGCAAGAGCAAGACCCCCATCTCTAAAAAATAGCTGGGCATTGTGGTGGGCACCTGTAGTCCCAGCTCAGGAGGCTGAGGCAAGAGAATCACTTGAGCCCAACAGTTTACGGTTGCTGTAAGCTATGATGCCACAGCACTCTACTAAGGCTGACAAAATGAGACTCTTTCTCAAAAAAATAAAATAGGCTCGGCGCCTATGGCTCAACAGGCTAGGGCGCCAGCCATGTACACCTGAGCTGGCAGGTTCGAATCCAGCCTGGGCCTGCCAAACAACAATGATGGTTGCAACCAAAAAATGGCCGGGCGTTGTGGCGGGCGCCTGTAGTCCCAGCTGCTTGGGAGGCAGAGGCAGGAGAACTCGCTTGAGCCCAGGAGTCAGAGGTTGCTGTGAGCTGTGATGTCACAGCACTCTACCCAGGGTGACGGCTTGAGGCTCTGTCTCAAAAAAAAAAAAAAAAAGAACCCAAGAGTTTGAGGTTGCTGGGAGCTATGATGTCATGACACTCCACCCAGGGTGACAGAGCAAGACTCGGTGTCAAAAAAAAATAAAATAAAATAAAATAAAAATACCGCTCCGTGCCTTTGGCTCAAGCGGCTAAGGCGCCAGCCACATACACCTGAGCTGGTGGGTTCGAATCCAGCCCAGACCAGCCAAACAACAATGACAGCTGCAACGAAAAAATAGCCAGGCGTTGTGGCAGGCGCCTGTAGTCCCAGCTACTTGGGAGGTGGAGGCAGGAGTATCGCTTGAGCCCAGGAGTTGCTGTGAGCTGTGATGCCAGAGCACTCTACCCAGGGCGACAGCTTGAGGCTCTGTCTCAAAAAATAAATAAATAAATAAAAATAAAATAAAATAAAAATAAATTCATAAAAAATATTTTTCTTCAAGAATAACTTTAGTGGGAGCTAACAGATGGGTGTACACGTGCACAAAGTGAAAAGGACACAAGAAATCAAGATGTAGGGAGGGCAGGAGGGTGGTTGTGAGATAACTTACCCGTTCGGGCCAGGCAGAGCGGCTCATACCTGTAATACTAGCACTCAGGGAGGCTGAGGTGGGAAGACCACTTGAGGTCAGGTGAATTCAGGAGTTTGAGACCAGCCTGAGCAAGAGTGAGACCCTGTCTCTACTAAAAATAGAAAGAACTAGCCAGGCGTTGTGGTGGGTGCCTGTAGTACCAGCTACTCAGGAGGCTAAGGCAGGAGGGTGGATTGAGCACAGGAATTTCCTTTTTTCCTTTTTTTTTTTGCAGTTTTTGGCTGGGTCTGGATATGAACCCGCCACCTCTGGCATATGGGACCGGTGCCCTACTCCTTTGAGCCACAGGCTCCGCCCTTGAGCTCAGGAATTTGAGGTTGCTGTGAGCTAGACTGAGACCACAGCACTCTAGTGAGACTTGTCTCAAAAAACAAAACAAAACAAAAACTTACCTATTGGGTACACTGAACTCTATTCTGGCAACGGGCACATCAAAAGCCCTGACTTACGCATGAAAGAAGATATACATGTAATAAAATCACTTGTACTACCTTAATTAATGTTTTTTGGAGAAAAAAGGAATGACTAGATTACTATAACTTTTTTTATTTTATAAACTTTTGTTTATTTAACTTTGGCTCCTTTGTAATAACGAAGCCTAAAACACAAACATATTGTTCAGCTCTTTTTGTATCCTTATTGTATAAGTTTTACCTACTTTTTTTGTTTGTTTGTTTTTGAGACCATAGTCTCACTCTGTTGCCCTGGATAGAGTGCTATGGCATCATAGCTCACAGCAGCCTCAAACTCTTGAACTTGAGAGATCCTCTTGCCTCTGCCTCCCAAGTAGCTGGGACTTATAGGTACCCACCACAACACTTGGCTAATTTTTCTATTTTAGTAGAGATGGGGTCTCACTCTTGCTCAGGCTGGCCTCAAACTCCAGAGCTCAAACAATTCTCCCACCTTGACCTCCCAGAGTACCAGGCGTGAGCCACCATACCTGGCTACTTTTATCTATTTTTAAAATTTAAACTTGTTTTTAACTCTCCAAACGTTTGTTTTTAATTGTTAAAAACTAAGGCCTAAGCACACACATTAGCCCAGGCCTATACAGTTTGGATCATTAAGACTTCTCTAGGTAATAGGAATTTTTCAGCTTCATTATAATTTTATGGGACCACCCTCGTACATGTGGTTCGTCATGGACTAAAATTTTATTGTGCCTGTACGTCCAACACATGCTTGTGCTATCTCTCCATGTGAAGCACAGAGAGGTGAAGTGACTTGCCCAAAGTGACACAGCTGGGCATGGCAGAACCATGGCAGAATTCCAAAAGCATGCTATGTATGCCCACAGGAGCCTGGGGAGTTTCCCTGGGGGGAAGAAACTTTAGCTGAACCCTGAGGATGGGGATGATTTTGCAAGATCCTTTGCAATTCCCTGCTGTCTGCTTCAGTGGCTGGGTGTCTGTTGTTGGTGGCAACAGATGTGTGGGCAGGCATGCGAGGGCTGGGCCTGGCTCCTCCCTGACCCTGGGTAGGGCAGGGTGAGTGTGCTTGTGTCTCACTTTTTCAGGCAGGCCTTCTAGAGCCAAGGCTGCCTCTAAAGGGGTGCCCAGAACTTCCTTGCCAGCATGTGCGGCATGAGGTGCGTGGACAGAATTGCAAACCTTTGTGTGAGTGTGTATTGTCTGCAATGAGTTGTTTGAGCAGAAAAATGTGTGTGAGAGAAATAGTCTACAGGTGTGTAGAAGTACTGGTCCTGTCCCAGTGTAACTATGAACTTGGACCTTGGAGGTCTAGATGTTTGTAGCTGTACGTGCCTCTGCTTCTGTACAGGTGACCACTGTATGCCCGGCTCCTCTCCTCTCGTGTGCCTGCCTGTCTGTGTGCACCTGTGCATATGGGCACACGCGTAAGTGTTGAGGAGGTCTGTGTCTCTGTGTGGGCGGGTATCTACGGCTAGTTTTGTCATGAGCATGTGTGTGCACGTGTCAGCTCCTTTTGTGTTTTTGTGTGCACACATGTTCCCATGTGTGCCCTCCTGTCCACTCCCTTCCCTGGACCCACATCCGCTCAGGCCTCCCTGGTCAGGGGACAGCCACCTCCCCCAGTGCTGGCCCCAGTGCCAGCTCTCAGACCCCAGCTCCTTGAGAGTTACTTGGGGAGTGTTAGGTTGTGCTGGTGTCCCTGCCCCCCACCTCACGCTTTCCAGTTTTTCTCCTACCTCTCTGTCCACCCTTTCTCTGTCCCCCTCTTTTATCTGTAGCTTGAAGCAGGCATGCCCTGCTTTCTGCCCTGTCATGCCCAGAGCTGCAGGGCCCGAGTTCTGCTCAGCCCCTATCCTGACACAGAGGCCCCCACTTCTGGCTCTCTGGCCCATGTTTCTTCCCTCCCAGCATCCCACGCTTTCCAGAGCCCCCATTCAGTACACGGTTGTTTCACATGTGTTGGGACCCAGACTCCCTCCTGGTCTCCCTGCCTTGGTCTCACACGCATCTGGCTGCACAGGTGATGTTTCCCTGGCACAATCCTAGTGCATCTCCTCCCTTCCAGGTCACAGCCTGATTTAGAGACCTCCTGTCCTGCACCAGCTCTCCTGCTGCCCGGCCTCTCAGTACCTCGCCTGTGCTTACACACCACCCCTACCAGAAGCTGAGAGCTCCCTTCCAGGCCACCATCGAGCACCTGTCCTGAGCTGGCAGACCTTGCCTTGTCTGCGAATACAAGCCCTTGGACAAGTGCTCAGCAGACAGTAAATGAGAAGGGCCAGGGAAGTGCTAGGCTCGGCCCCTCTCTTTCTCCCTTGCAGGCTGACTCACTGCTCTCCTGCCCCCTTAGCTTTAATTTGTTTTTAAGCTCTGCCTTTAAAAATCTGTTTTTTTAAGGCTTGGCAGGTGCAGTGCTACCAAGTCACCAGCCACATGCACCGAGACTGGTGGGTTCGAACCCGGCCTGGGCCAGCTAAACAACAATGACAACTGCAACAAAACAGCTGGGCATTGCAGCAAGTGGGTGCCTGAAGTCCCAGCTACTCGGGAGGCTGAGGCAAGAGAATCACTTAGGCCCAAGAGTTTGAGGTTGCTGTGAGCTGTGATGACACAGCACTCTACCCAGGGCAACGTTGTGAGACTCTGTCTCAAAACAACAACGACAGCAAAACCTGGTTTGTTTTGTTTTGTTTTTGTTTTAGAGACAGAGTCTCACTTTATCACCTTCAGTAGAGTGCTGTGCTATCATAGCTCACAGCAACCTCCAACTCCTGGGCTTAAGGCGATTCTCTGCCTCAGCCTTCTGAGTAGCTGGGACGACAGGAGCAAAAAACTGTTTCTTAAGTTGAGGCGAAATTCCTATAACACAAAATTAACCACTTTAAAGTGAATAATTCAGTGATATTTTGTACATTCATAATGTTGGGCAACCATCAACTCTGTCTAGTTCCCAAACATCATCAGCACAAAAGGAAATCCCATCCTTCTTAGTAATCCCTCCCTGTAACTCCCTCCCCACAGCCCCAGGCCAGCACCAGTCTGCTTTCTCTTTCTACAGATTCATCTATTTTGGATATTTCACATAAATGGAATCGTGTCATATGTGACTTTGTGCATCTGATTTCTTTTACTCAGCATCATGTCTTGGGATTCAGTGTCAGCATATCATTCTTTTTCTGGTCAAATACTGTTCTATTGTGTGGATAGACCACATTTTGTTTATTTGTTATCAGTTGAAAGACATCTGAGTTGGCTCGGTGCCTGTGGCTCAAGCGGCTAAGGCACCAGCCACGTACACCTGAGCTGGCGGGTTCGAATCCAGCCTGGGCCCGCCAAACAACAATGATGGCTGTAACCAAAAAAAAAAAATGGCCAGGCGTTGTGGCGGGCACCTGTAGTCCCAGCTACTTGGAAGGCAGAGTCAGGAGACTCGCTTAAGCCCAGGAATTGGAGGTTGCTGTGAGCTGTGCTGCCATAGCACTCTATCCAGGGTGATAGCTTGAGGCTTTGTCTCAAAAAATAAAATAAAATAAAATGAAAGACATCAGAGTTGTTCCCACCTTTTGGCTATGAAGCTCTACGTTCCTGTTGTTTGTTTGTTTGTTTGTGAGACAGAGTCTCACTTGGTCACCCTCGGTAAAGTGCTATGGCGTCACAGCTCACAGCAACCTTAAACTCTTGGGCTCACGCGACCCTCTTGCCTCAGCCTCCCAAGTAGCTGGGGCTACAAGTGCCTGCCACAACACCTGGCTATTTTTAGAGACAGGGTCTCACTCTTGCTGAGGCTGGTCTTGAATTCATGAGCTCGGGCAATCCACCCGCCTCCACCTCCCAGAGTACTAGGGTTACATGCATGAGCCACAGCCTCTGGCCCTAAGCTCTGCCTTCTTGACTGTGGAGGTGCCCAGCATTTGCATTTAATGCCGTATCATTCTACCTTCCTTACATGCTCATTCTGGACAGGGTGACCTGTCCCACCCCAGCCAGTCCCACCCCACCACATTGAATGGTCAGTCCCCAGTAGATCTTTGGATAGAACAGGCTTGGATGGCCTTCTTTCCCATCAGAACTTCGGGATTTGTTTCTCTTTTTTGTGTCAAGATAAATGCCCGGAGTTTCCTCAGCAACAGAGCAGGGGGAGGAATGAAGGCAGCTTTGCCACAGTGCCTGTTCCAGGTCATCCCCTCTGGGCTGTGATAAACCTTCCTGCAAGTGAGCCCTACCTCTGTGTCCCAGACTTTTCCCTGGGATCCAGGCTGTTTTTTGTAGACAGGTGCACTGGGACCCTGGCCTCTTCGCACTGTCTTCTCTGGTTGTCTTTTCCATTAAGCAAAGGCTCTGATTTCTTCTGTACGTACTGTGCCCAAGCCCAGCCTACTTCCTCCCTCCACACTACCTCCTCCCCCCACTTCCTCACAAGGACTCCTAGTTCCAAGTGCCGGAAAACCACCTCAGCTAGCAGGAGACCCACATCTTGCCATCTGTGGCTGGGACACACAATGTGGATGGCCCTGGCTTCAACAGGGACCAGGGCTTGGGTGTTCCTTTGGCTTCCCTGGTTGTAGGGGTTGGGAAAGGTGGCTTATCATAATGGCAAACTGATGGCATCCCAGTCCAAAACCCTTGCCCTGGGATAGTCTCAGGAAATGATTCTGATTGGTCCGGCTCAGGGTATATAGGTGCTTTGCTAGGCACCAGGTAACCCAGGCTAGGTCAGGTGCCCCCTCCTGTGGCCTGATATGAGAAATGGGCCCTCTAACAAATGGCTCTTCCAGGCCCTTCCATGTCCTGGGTGGCGTTGGCACAAGTGTGTTCCTGTCTGTGTGTATGTCCACTCACCCTCCAAAACCTGGATATAAAAAGACACTCATAACAAATTCACTTGACCTTAAGCTTCTCTTTCTCTCTAATTTATCCCCTGCACTTAGCCTGGGACCCAGCACACACAGTGGGTCCTTAAATATAAGTCGAATGAGGAACTGAAAGCCACTGTGATTTGTCTATTTTTGTTTTTTTTTTGGGGGGGGGGTAATGGTTTTTTTGATCCGGGCTGGCTTTGAACCCACCTCTGGCAAATAGGGCCGGCGCCCTACTCCTTTGGGCTACAGGAACTGCCTGGGTTTTTTTTTTTTTTTAATGTAGGATTGTTGCCTCCTGTGAAGAATTGGCCTCTTTGTATGAGACCATCAGGTGCTACTCATTGGAGTCCATTCCAAAGTGAGTTCTTTAGAAGCAGCATAGATGGCTTTTTCTTCATTTCTTTCTTCAGAAATGTTGAAATCTGCAATAAGTGAAAGAGCAGATTTTGAATTCGCTTTTAAAAAATTATCATAAAGGAAAATGTCAGCATCTTTGAAGCTGCCCAGAAGCAAGATCACATGCTTTCGTGTTTTGTGAATGAGAATATTCTTATTTCCTTGGGAAAGGGAACTGGAAGAGTGCACAGAAAAGGTTCCGAGAGACCCACTCCTCCCTGCAGTGAGGGGGCCCTTCCCTGTCAGGGGCCTCACTGTGGGTGCACCAGGTGTGAGACCGGGACATGTCTGGGTCCTGCAGCATGGGAGCCACAGATCACCTTTCCTGGGGCTTCTGCAGATGGCCACATCTACACGGCTGCCCATTCATCCATTCACCAAGGATTCAATGAGCACCTGCTACCTTCTAGGGCCTCTGAGAGAGGCCCAGAGAGGCTGCAAGGAGCTGCAACCACAGTGCACACCCTCTTGGAATTTACTGTCTGGCGGGGGAAGCAACCTATATTTGTAAAAGTTTACACCTGTGAAGAGCATGACATGGAGGGATGCATGATACCCTAGGAGGGTCACAGGGGCCAGACTGGAGTGTAGGATGGTCAGGGACGACTTCCCTTAAAAAGGTAAAACTTGGACTGAACTTTGGTGTCTCAGGGACAGTTCAGTAGGTAGAGTGCTCAGGAAGGGGGAACAGCATGTGCAAAGGGCCGGAGGTGAGAGCTCAGCTCCCCTGAAGGAATGAGAAGGATGCAGGTAAGAGAGAGATATGAGTAAGACTAGGGAGGTGGGCAGCACCTAGTGGCCATAGTAGTGACTTTGGCCTTATTGGAATGGTAATGGGAAGCTAGGGAACTGTTTTAAGCAAAGACATACGACCAAGCTGTGTTGTAGGCCCCTCCCCAGAGGTTTTGATGGCAGCAAAGCTCAGCAGGATGTGTGACCCTCCTGTCCTCATTTTCTTCCCTTTCAGTCAGTCTTTGGGCCACACCCGCCATTCTCTAAACCGATCCCATGCTGTCCTGCTTTCTGTCCAGGGTGGCCTCCCCTTGTGAGAGGTGAGAGGAGATCTCCCTTTTCCTGCTCCCATGAGAACTGTGGATTTTGCTTTTGTTGAGTCACTTGGCAACCTCAGTTCTGGATGACCCACCAGGCACACTGGTCAACCTTGTGGCTCTAGAAAGGCTTCCTGGGCTTGAAACTATATTTGCTTCTTCCAAGGCCTCTGCCTCTTAGGTCTCAGTTTCCCCATCCATAGAACAAAACCAAGGATACATGCCTCCTGAGGTGGTCACAAGGCTTCAGCGAAGTGAAATGCTTAGGCCCAGTGCCTGTAGCTCAAGTGGCTAAGGCGCCAGCCACATAAGCCAGAGCTGGTGATTTTGAATCAGCCTGGGTCTGCCAAACAACGACAACTATAAGCAAAAAATAGCTGGGCGTTGTGGCGGGTGCCTGTGGTCCCAGCTACTCAGGAGGCTGAGGCAAGAGAATGGCCTAAGCCCAGGAGTTGGAGGTTGCTGTGAGCTGTGATGCCATGACACTCTACCCAGGGTGACAGCTTGAGGCTCTGTCTCGAAAAAAAAAAAAAAAAAGAGAAAAGAAAAGAAAAGAAGTGAAATGTTTAGAACTAGGTTCCAGAAATGTGTCTGATTATTATCACAGGCTAACCTGAGGCTCTGAAACATTTTTTGCCAGAATCTGATCTCTCAAAACAGGTACTGTATGCCAGGCACAGTGGTACTCACCTGTAGCCCCAGCTACTCAAAAGGCTGAGGTAGAAGGATAGCATGAGCCTAGGAGTTGCCTGGGCAACATGGTGAAACCCTGTCTCAAAAAAGAAAGAAAGAGGCTCAGCGCCTGTGGCTCAAGCGGCTAAGGCGCCAGCCACATATACCTGAGCTGGCGGGTTCAAATCCAGCCCAGGCCCGCCAAACAGCAAAGATGGCTGCAACAAAAAAATAGCCGGGCATTGTGGCAGGTGACTGTAGTCCCAGCTACTTGAGAGGCGGAGGCAAGAGACTCGCTTGAGCCCAGGAGTTGGAGGTTGCTGTGAACTGTGATGCCATGGCACTCTACCAAGGTCGATAGCTTGAGGCTCTGTCTCAAAAAAAAAAAAAAGAAAGAAAGGAGGAAAGAGAGAGAACAAAGCAAAACAAAACAAAACAAGCATCACATGCTGTCATCATAAGAAAAGTCAAGATTCAGACTTCCCTCTCCTTGTTCAATGGTAAAGTTTTTTTTTTTCACTTAGAGTGACATTTCAGTGTTTAGATCCACTAAGGATCTGGCTCTGTAAGGTTGTGAGTTCTCTATGGTCATCTTGTCAGTCCCCTCATCTCACAGACAAGACCTCGGGTACAGAGAGAGCAGTGGAGGGTATTTCATGCCCCCAGAAAGCGGACAGCAGGGCAGCACCCTGGCCATTCCAGTCAGTGTGGTTACAGGCATGCCACCTGCCTTCCCCAGGGGCTGGGGGCTCCATGTGCCAGGGTCCTGGTCTGAGGACCTGTGGACTCAGCTTGTGGGAGGCAGATGGTAAGAGATTACTGAACGGAAGGGAGTGTCTCCCCTCTCTCGCCCTCTCTTGCTGTCTGTCTAGGTTGTACTTCTCTGAATATGTGCTCAGGCCCCTGGAAGGGGAGGTCAGTTACTCAATTTGGGAGAACCACTGGGCACGAGGCGGGAAACATGATTTCTGACACTTGTGAACACACAAGGTCCCAGAAAAACTCTGTGGCAGGCTGTGAGCCCAGGGTTCCCCCCAGCCCAAGGTGGCCTTGATGACCTCCTGAGGAGAGCGCCTTGGTAGATCTTTGCTCACCCTGGATTTATGTAACACTGACTTTCCCAACTGCCCTCAAAGTCACCCATGACATAAGCAATTCTCCTCCTTCATCTGCCCCAGCGGCTGGTGGGTAAGTGTTTATCGCACCCACTATGATGCATCAAGTGCTCACGTGCATCATCTCACTGAAATCCACTGGTCATCCTAGGAGGGACGCTTGCCACCGCATTTAAACAATTCAGATGCAATTCATAGACCATCAAAGTTACCATTTTAAAGTGTACATAAAGTATCCATAAAGTTCATGTGCAATTTAAAATAGTTTTACATTTTAAATTGCGCAGCAGACGGACTTTACAGATACCCTGTATTCCAGTGATTTTTAGTATAGTCACAAGGTTGGCAACCATCACCACCATTTAATTTCAGATTTTTTTGTTGTTGTTGAGGCAGAGTGTCACTCTGTCACCCTGGGTAGAGTGTCATCGTGTCATAACTCACAGCAACTTCAAACTTTTGGGCCCAAGAGATCTTTTTGCTTCAGCCTCCCAAGTAGCTGAACTATGGGTGTGAGCCACCACAACCCGGTAATTTTAAAATTTTTTGTGAAGATGGAGTCTTGCTATGTTGCCCAGGCTGGTCTCAAATTCCTGGCATCAAGTGATCCTCCTGCCTTGACCTCCCAAAGCACTGGGATTACAGGCACGAGCATCATTTCCATCTGCAATGTACCAGGGTTCCAATTTTTCACATCCTCACCAATACTTTTTTTTTTTTTTGAGACAGAGTCTCAAGCTGTCACCCTGGATAGAGTGCTATGACATCACAGCTCACAGCAACCTCCAATTCCTGGGCTCAAGAGAGTCTCCTGCCTCTGCCTCCCAAGTAGCTGGGACTACAGGTGCTCACCACAACGCCCGGCCATTTTTTGGTTGTAGCCGTCATTGTTGTTTGGCGGGCCGGACTGGACTCGAACCCGCCAGCTCAGGTGTA